>SNVD02004214.1:0-193894 GCA_013180625.2 Boswellia sacra
TAAGTCTACAGTTTGATATTTTGGTTTCTTGTGCAGCCATGGATTCTATCCGGTCTAACTTAATATATTTTTTAGTTGGTCTTATCTACGTTTAGAATACTTTTAATTTATCAAAAACATTTTAAAAAATTGAGATACTTGCAGGATAAATTAATCCTTAATTAAAAAATTAGTATTATGAATAAAAATTCATTAAATTCATAAACTTACAAAAAAATTGAGATATTTATAAAAGATTTAAAAAAAATATCTACAAAACTTCTTCTTAAAATATTTTCATTTTTATTCTATTTTTAACTAAATTCAAGCATAATCTTCACTTAATTGGTTAGTTATATACCGTTATTTGTGAAAATTTGAGTATCAAATCAAATAGAAATTGAATTATTGTCATTGCCTCACCTTTTGGTGTATGCTTCAATCTATTAGTTAAAAAAATAAAATTCAATAGCTTGATCAAAATTTATTTGAAGATTGATGTATTTGAAAGCATAAATCTAAATGACCTTTTTTTCACCCTAATTAAAATACTTGAAATCAATTGTTAGTTTTTGCAGTGTATGGATGGTTAAGACAGTCATAACCAAAACAGTTAAAAATAATGGAACAGAAAATTTTACGTAGTTCGGCTATCATCCAGCTTACATCTACATGCAACAAGAGTTGCAATCCACTACACGGTATATGTTTACACTCGACTTAAGACTCTTTACAGTAGTAGCTACCCACTCACTCACTAACTTAATCTATGTAAACTTGATCACTCTTGATCACAACCAAAGTTCTTCGTACACTTTTCTGATGTAGCACTTCACAGACACATTGGACTTAAACTTCAACGATTTATTCAGACATAACCAACACAACTATTATAGAATCATGTAATTACTCAACCTTCTTAAGCTTACATGACTCAGTAGCTCTCACAAATAAGATCTATGCACATACTCAATGCATATGAGTCATACACAATCAAAACTCACTCAATTATAAAGATTTTACAATGGGAATTCCAAACACAAAAAGGCACCCAAGTGCACTTCACGTTTCTGCACATACACCACTTACCTACGTTAAGCCTTGAGTGCTTCCCTTTATATAGCCTGCATGAATAGCTATATAATTCATGTAATCAACAATTTTAATCATAATCAAATCCCTGCAAAACTAAAATAGGATGATTAGATAAACTATAGGAAAGCATATCACAATATCCTAATCCAAATAAGAAATTTTAATCAACTAAAATAAATCTTTTCCTAAAATAAATATCTCATAATGCATTAGGAAAAAAAAATATCACACATGTTTTTTTTACAAGTTGACAAAAATAAATTTTAATCATATATATTACATATGCAGGATAGTTGCCACGTGTCATATTGATGCTAACAATCTCCCCCTTTGGCATCTTGTGATAAAAACATTCACACATTTTTGTGAACAAAAATCCTGCACAGTTAAGTGTAAGACAACAGAAAACAGAACATAAACACTTAGTAAAAAATTTACAAAAATAGAAATACTCAAAAGTCAATTACTACAGACATAACTGAAATAACATAACCAAATTTTTCAGTATCTGTACAAAAACAATTATTAGTCACAGAACATCAACAGCCCGTGATTTGCAAACTAGTCTGGAACAAATTCAAAAGAAAATATAAAAGCAACATTAAATCATTCAAAATGTAAAATCAATCACTCCCCCTTAATCAAACATTTAAACCTGCAAAACATCATAATCATAAATTGCATAACGGTTCACAATGAAATTGCACTACATAATTATTCATCCACATACTAATTCCTGTAAGTTAAACCAATAATCAAAATGTTAAGCAAAGACACATAAAAAAAAAAGTACCACTCCCTACTGCTCCCCTTGGAAGTAGAACTACACCTCCTTGGTTTCATTACAAGTGCCAAAGACAAAATGAGATAACCATAACGTTCAAAAACATAAAGAATATAAAGAAAGTGTTCAGTTAAGTCTGACAGACTTGCATACAGGCAGCTTTAGGGGACGTAATTTAGATCTTTCAATAGTATCTTGAAACACCTGAATGCTGGTTTTTGAGAAGTATCAGCAAGAATGGATTGTGGAGCTTGTTGTGCACTAGTTTCAGTGGAACACTACAACAAAGAGAGCTTTTTACGGCGGGCTAAAACCGCCGTAAAAACACTTCTACGGTAGTTGTGCGGCGGTTCACAACCGCCTTAAAAACAACGGTAGTTGAACTGTTTACTCGTGTCTGCAGAAAATCTTCAAAAATGGTTGAGGCAGCACGACCTGCCTCTTGATGGTTGGTACATATATCTCCATCATCATGAGTTGATCTTCAGCTTGTGATTTTATTCAACAATAACAGAACTAACAAGAATATAGACAACTCAAGCATAAACTTAGGAAGTGTCACTCATTCAACGATTTGTTGCCACCTGAAAGCAAATACAAAGCTTAAACAAACTTTAACCCAACATAAATTATTAGTAATCCATCATCAGCACACAACCCTAATCATAATCAAGTATGAAAACCTTTAATGTGATAAAGCAACTAATTACATGGTTAAATTTGTATGTAAAAGCAAGATATCTAGAAAACGTGCGTGCTTTTATTGCATATGAAAGAATAATATGATGACAGGTGAAAGCAAAAGAGGAATATGCTGGCAACATGTTTATCCAAGTCCTCCAATCATGCAAAAAGTCATGCTGTCCACTTTAATAAAGCAACTCAATATAAGAGCTTTATGAAGACCAAAGCTAAATTCTCCCACCTAAGGTAATAAAGTGGGACCTCAACTTTCTTTATCTAGAAAAGATAAAGATGAATGGATGTTTACTATTTCTATTCTGCAGAGAAGTCCTTCACCATGCTAATAAAAACTCCAAAAAAATTTCAAGAGCATTACCTTTGAATCCATGGAAGGTGCGTATTAGCATAAGTAATTTATTTTTCACAAGAAGCCAAATAAATTCCTTCACTGAGCTGATGAGATGGGAATCTCGAACCCATCTAGCACCTGTATGAGACTGCACACAATACTACACCTTAAAAACCACTAGCAGATTGTCGTAGCAATTTTCACAGCCCACCTAAGAATAGAAAGTACAATAGAAATCAGAAAATACTATTCAGTCACAAAAAAGAGAAAGAAAGAAAAAAATCTCTGGATATAAATCTTCCTGTCTATCATCTACCAGACATCAATAAGCACCTAAATCTATTTTTACTAATAAAATTTGTTTTAGAGTTCCTATATAAAAGCTTCAAATTTAATCATCCAGGTAACAGTAGTATCAATGCAGTTGAGATGCAACAGAATTTGATAACTAATCTTATCTTAGATTTTCAATGAGCAAAAGAAATGGGAGTTTCTTGGCTAATCAAGTAGAACTTAGATCAACACAACAAGCAGAATCTGAACCAAAAATTATATGTAAAGATCATAAACCAACAAAGCAGTTGACATAACAATATAAGATATCTCTAGATTAAGTGTAAAAGAAACAAAACTAAATTTATACTAAAATGAAAAGCAACAAATATAGCTGAACAACTTAATGAAACTATATATAACCAGACACAGATAAATGATTTTGAAAATCAAATCACTGTCATTCCATATGCAAATGGAAACATAAAATAAATTATAAAGATAGAATTAAGAACAAAAATTCACACACAGAAAAACCTTTTTTATTTCTATATTTATTTTTTATGAGACACAAAAGAGCCTCCAAAGTTTGACTCCAATTCAGTCCTTGAATGCTTATACACAAAGAGATACATGTGATGCAACGAAAGTGGCATTCTTCAAGTCAAAAAAATTATATCAAAGTCATGTACATCAGAGACACCAAGAAGTGAAGAACACAAGAAGTATTTATTTTCATCAAGTCATTGCCACTGCTGGTGCCAAGACCACCAAGTTTTGAGGTATAGTAGTAATCTATTGCTAAAGAGAAGGTGATGCAAAAATCTCAGCCACTCATACAATTTTCCCTTCAAGATGTTGCATACTAAATAAACATCATCTACTATCAAACGAGTCAGATTAATATAACACATTAGCTTGCCATCTTGGAGAGTCATTTATGATGATGGAAAATGAATAGAAAATTTAACTAAAATGGCCTTTCAAACAAAACATGTATAGAGAGAGAGAGAGAGAGAGAGCAAAAATATGTAAAAGCCTGGAAATACACTCACACCCTATAAAGAGCCTTGCACTGCTGCTTCTCCAACAAGAAAAAGCTGATTGTTGTAAAGAATGGGATGTAAAACAGATCTGCCTCCTCCTGCCGATCAACTCTCACTAAGTTTTTCAAAAGCCTCTCTGACTCGGTAGCAATCAAATCCACCCACAGCCAATAGTCAACTGAATGCTACAGAAAACACATTACTTTCAGCCACAATTTAAATAGGTAAATAAATAATAAAAAAATCTAAGCCTATCTTAAAATTCCCAATCTCTTGTCACACTTTCTTAGCAACCAAACAACTAATAAAAGGTTGATATGCTTTTCTCGGTGACAAACCCTAGGGCGGCACTATTTTGCACTCACACAGAAAAACAGGGGACTCTTCAGTCAAAGAACAGCAGAGAGAAGAAATGGGGAGAAGAACAGGAGGCAACCGAAGGTTGGCCTCCGAAATCCTCTGCAGCCGAGTTGAATCAGTGGAAAAAATATACTCAACGATAGACAAAATCGTTGACTATCTGCGAACAAATTATCTAGACTATAGACGAATCAAACAGCAGCCTTTCACCAGAGCTGTGAAGGAAACCCTAGACTCGTCGAGACAGAGAACCACGAAGAGTTCAAATTTGAATTTGACTTTAAACATAAGTCCTTCCCCAGGGAAGAATCGGAGGAGAACTGACGACGCGAAGGAGAGGTTGTTGAGGTTGGAGAATCAACACGTTAAGAGAAGGAGGCAGTGTGAATCGACATAGTCTGAGTCAGATTCTGAGTCGCATTCGAAATCGAAGTCAGATGATGGAGAAGGAGAAGACGGGGCGGTGTCGACGTCTGAAGATGCAGTATACGGGGAGAAAGTGGAGCCGGAGTTTGATTTGATGAAGTCTATGTTACAAGAAGCGTATTCGAGTGGGAAACCGAAGAACGAGGAGACGAATGTTGAGTTTGAAGTTGCTAAGAGGAACACTGAGTTGGTCAATGGAAATGCAACTAAAATTTCAGAGATTGGCATGAAGAAAGAATCGGCGAATTCGAGTTCGAGTGGTGTGGAAGTGAAGGGGAAGGAGGGGCCTAGGTTTAGGGATTTGGGAGGGATGGAGAGTGTGTTTGGAGGAGTTAAAGGGAGAGATGAATTTTAGGCCCTTTAAACGGCGGTTCTCACAACCACCGTAAATATATTCGCGTGGCATCTATTTACTTTGGTTTTTAAAAACCGTCGCAAATGGGCGTATTATAAACCCCTCTTTCTTGTAGTGGAAGTTGCAATAGCAACAACTATCTCATGGATCTCACGTGCTTGTCTCTCTGCTATGGTTTTTGTCTTCTAATAAATGTCTACCAAATTCAAGTCATTTGTTGTGTGACATGGGTGGAGATGTAACAGGAATTGATGCAGGATTTGGTGGGTTGGGAGTGTCATATACTGTCTTTGAAGAATAATCTTCAACAACTTTTTTGGCTTTCTTCTTGCTCATCTTTTTCTCTTTCTTGTTTTTTTTCTTCATTGATTTCTTACCATTGGATCTGCCCTCAAGCTTCTCTTCTAGACTTTGTAGCTTGGCTTTGATAGCTTGATTTTCCTACATGAGATCAGCTAAAGAAGAAGTGATTAAAGCAAGTTACTCATTAATAGAAGTCATCTGGTCTGGCTTAGGGGGTCTCCTCTATCTTGGTTGTCTTCGAAGTATTTCCTCCCCTACAAGAGCATGCTTAATCCTTGTCATGAAACCTTTCTTAATGGTTGCTAGAATCTCTTCAGGAAGCTTACCATCTTCCAATGTAATCTCATTTTGCATTAATAAAGCATGAATTAAACAGGGCAAAACTAACAGTTTTTTATACGATTGATAAGTTACAATCTGAACAATGTAATTGTA
Source organism: Boswellia sacra (assembly GCA_013180625.2). Classification (NCBI taxonomy): domain Eukaryota; kingdom Viridiplantae; phylum Streptophyta; class Magnoliopsida; order Sapindales; family Burseraceae; genus Boswellia; species Boswellia sacra. Next base: position 6,090 of record SNVD02004214.1, read on the forward strand.
CATCCACAATCTAATATTAAATGGTCACTTGGTGCCAACACAGTAAAGAAACTTGGCTCCATCCTTTCTAACTTTAGTCTGATGTGTAGACGCGAACCAATTATATTGTGTGATCTTATGCAACACACGATATTTCAAACTCAAGTGTTTTTTATCAATACCATCATATGGATCCTAATGAACATCATTACTTCTAGTCAACTTATATGTAACCTTACTCATGTTCAAATCATTACCAACAGTATGCTGGATGCCAGTAGGAATTTCATAAAATTGGTTTATGACATTAGGATAAAATCTAATCAACTTGCCGTTACAATAAAGCTTATGATAATAATGACTTGTAGGATCATCAATGTATGGCAAAATATTGGCATAGAGTTCTTGAACAAGAGATTTAATAGGAGGAGTCAAATTGGTTACCATCCTCATCTAGTGTTTGGATTTAAGCATCTCTCTGAGCTGATAATCATCAAAGTAATCGACTTTGATAGGCCTCTTCATACGGATCTCTCTTTTTTATGTGTATCTCCGAAATTGTGTCTCATTCTCCTTTTTTCAATAACTTGTGGTTAAGAGGATTGACATAACCTTGAACCTCACCAAGCATGACATTATCATCCTTACTTATAGCAAGGTCAACCATAACCGGTGGAGTTGAAGATGATTCTGGTTCTATCGGAGGTGACTGGTCTGGTTCGACTTCTGGGTTTGTTTGTTGTGGCTACTGTTCATTTTTGCTAGATTCCTCTTCAATCAAATAGTCAGAGAATGATGAAGAACTTGAAGTTTTAGACTTAATTGAGGAAGATTGAGTAACAGCTTTAAGTTTGGCCATGGTGGTTGAAGAGAAGAAGAAAAAGCTTTGTTATGACTTTAGGGTTAATGGAGAGATAAAAATAAATATGGAATTTAAATAATCAAGAGTGAATAACTAAGTATGATATAACCAACACAAAATCCTAATCCAATTCAGATTCTAGGAATTCAAATTTGAATAAAATTGAATTTCCAAAATTAACGAAAGAGAAAATATCTCTTTACACAGATTTTTATCATGTTAATTATGGTAATTTCCCAAAATATTTTTGAAAATCTTCATTAATCAAGGCAATCTTATAAAATCATGAGCTTTTAAGTTACTAAATTCTTTTCTTGCCACTAAACAACCTCCCCCTCAAAACGACCTTGTTGACATTGCTCACTTTTTGACACATCAACACAAAAAAAAAAAAAAATCAAACAGAGTTAGACATGAAGCACTGGTCAAAAGTTATATTGAAAACAAATAAACTTTGCATAACTGAAAACAAATAAACTTTGCATAACTGAAACAATTAAACTTTACATAATTGAAATATCTGAGCTTCATAAAATCATTTTAAAACCAAGCATGTATCAGAGCTGTTTATACATATATCAATATCAATTTTCATTATCTTAACATTCAATTCTGTTAAGTGGTTAACATGAGTATGCTTTTTACATACACAAACATTAATCTCAAGAAGAATTATTGCTATAAAACTAGTAGCTTTTACACATGAAATGAGGAAGCCCTCTTCCATTAGAATGGGTTGCCTCAACATATTTCCTAGATACATTGAAGCTACTTTCCAAGGACAACTTTCACACATCATAACTAGCAGCCTTCTTTGTATTTTTAACACTAAATTACTAGCAAATTCAAATAATCGAAACAGCTCAACCGTGCTTAAATTAAGAAATTGATTGATGATGCTACAGATGTAAGTAACATAACTAGACATAGTTTTTATACAGATAACTGACAAATGTATGACTTTTCTCAGTTTTTCAAATCTCAATGCATCAAATGCTTTAGTAAATAAGTTAGCTAGTTAATTCTCGATACAGATATGTTCAATGTGGATTGTTTTGGATTCAATAGGCTCTCTAATAAAATGATGCCTTATATCAATGTGCTTAGCTTTAGAATGTTAGATTGGATTTTGTAAGATATTAATCGTGCTAGTGTTATCACGAAACAAAGTTATAGAATCTTGTTAATACCATAGTCACTTATCATTTGTTTCATCCAAAGTAATTGAGTGCAGCAGCTTCTAGTAGCTATGCATTCAGCTTCTACTGTGGATAATGAAATGCTGTTTTGTTTCTTGCTGTGCCACAAGACCATGTTATTGCCTTGGTAAAAGCAACCACCCGAAGTGCTTTTCCTATCATCAATGTTTCTTGCCCAGTCTATATCACTATAACCTGCAAAACATATATTTGTATCCTTAGTAAACCATATTCCAAAATTATATGTCCCATGAACATACCTGATAATTCTCTTCATTGTTGATAAATGTAGTTCTTTCAGATATGACTGAAAACGAGCACATATTCCAACATTGAAACTAATATATGGTCTGTTTGCAATTAGATATAGGAGACTTCCAATCATACTCCTATAAAGACTTGAATAAACATCATTACCTGCATTCTCTTTTGTTAGTTTGATGTTGGTACTTATAGGAGTCCTAAGTGCCTTGGCCTTGTCTAGCTCAAATTTCTTGGCCAAGTTTCTAGCATACTTGATTGTGAAATAAAAATTCCATTTTCAAGTTGCTTCACTTGTATACAAGAAAGAACTTTGACTCACCTATCATAATCATCTTAAATTTGCTATACATAAGATCAACAAATTTATTAACTTTGACTTTATTTATGGAACCGAAAACAATATCATTACCGTACGCTTGAGCAAAAATGAAATAACTTTAAGCATGTTTAATGAGTAAAGTTTTATCATTGCTTCCTCTAGTGTAACCTCTTTAAATCAAGAAGCTGGTCAATCTCTTATACCAAGCTCTAGGAGCTTGTTTCAAACCATACAATGCTTTATGAAGCTTATACACAAAGTTAGGATGTTTAGTCTCAATGAATCCCTTAAGTTGTTCGACGTAAGCCTCTTTATTAAGATAGCCATTCAAGAAGGCAATCTTCACATCATTTGAAATAACTTAAAGTCCAACAAGGATGCAATAGCAAGTATCAACCTAACAGATTCAAGTCTAGCAACAGATGCAAAAGTTTTCTCAAAATCAATTCCTTCAAGTATAACCTTGTGTAACTAACCTAACTTTGGTTTTAATGACTTGTCCATTTTTATTAGTTTTGTTTTTAAAAATCCGTTTAATTCCTATAACAGTTGCATCTTTTGGTCTAGGAACTAACACCAATACTTTGTTTATTTTAGATTGATTTAATTCTTTTTGCATTGCATTTATCCATACATCTTCTTTTAAAGTTTCATTGACATTCTTTGGTTCTATTAAAGAGACATAACAAGTATGACTTACCATGTTTCTCATGTTGCTTCTTGTTTCCATTGAGCTTTCTAGACTTTCATTGATTGAAGTTGTGGGATGTGCGTTTTGGATCCACTTAGAAGGATCTTTTCTAACACTAGCTTCTCTTATTTGATTTATGTCTAAATCAGTATTGTCTGATGCTTTACTTTTGTCTGAGTTAACTGCACTAGTTATATCAACTATAACTAATTCTGTTTTGTAGTCTACAGTAACTGAGTTTGAATCTTCTACATTCTTTGTGGAATTAATAATTTGTTTTTCTTGCAAATAAACAGAAAAATCATTAGTATCATCAAATACCACAGTAGTTGATTCTATAATGGTTTCGATCTTTAAGTTATAAACATGATAGGCCTTGCTGTTTGTTGAGTATCCAACAAATACTCCTTCATTGGTCTCGGAATCAAACTTTCCCAACTACTCCCTATCATTCAAGATAAAGAACCTGCAACCAAAAACATGAAAATATATTTGAGGTTAGGTTTCCTTCCTTTCAGAATTTCATTGGGGTTTTATGTTGTTTCAGGCCTTAAGAACACTCTATTGGAGATATAACATGCTGTGCTAGTATTTTCTACCTACAGCCTTTTTGTTAGTCTCTTGCTATTCAACATGACCCTTGCCATTTCTTGTAAAGTCCTATTATTCCGCTCTACCATTTCATTTTGTTCAAGTGTCTTTGATGTTGAAAATTCATAAGATATACCATGAAATTTACAAAAATTTGCATAGGAAACATTTTCAAATTCTTTCCCATGATCACTTCGAATTTTTACAATTCTACCAATGTTCCTATTTTGTTCATTCTTAAGTTCATCACATAAGTTCTTGAAAACTTCAAATGTGTCAAACTTTTCACGAATTAATTCAATACAAGTAAACCTTGAATAGTCATCAACACTTACAAAAACATTCCTATTTGTTACAACGCTCTTAATTTGCATAGGTCCTAAAAGGTCCATTTGCAGCAAATATAGAATTTTAGAGGTGGTAAGGTGTATGTTAGTGTTATGTGATCCTCTTATCTATTTGCCTAACTGACATGGTCCACAAATACCATTTGGTTTATCATCAAGAGTAGGAACACCCTTAATTGCACCAGTCTTAGTTAACTTAAATATGTCCTTATGGTTTATGTGTCCTAGTTTTTGATGTCATAACTTTAAATCTGATATTTTGGTAGAAAATGCATTAATCTTTGTTAACAAATAGCAATTGTCATTTGATCTTGTGCCTTCAAGAATGCAATTTTCATGTTTGTCTAAACCATGCACTACGTTTTGTGAAATTTACCTGAAATCGGTCATCATAAATTTCGCTTGTACTGATTAAATTAGCTTTCAGCCCTTCAACAAATAACACATTTTTCAGCTTAGGAAAGCCTTCAACACACAAGGTACCTTTATCTAGCACTTTGCTTTTAGCTCCATCACCAAACGTGACTGTCCATTCCTTACAAGATCTGATGTCTTTCAAGAAGTTCTTGTTCTCTGTCATGTGTCTTGAGCATCCACTGTCAAAATACCAAAAATCATTAACTATAGATTTTAAAGCAGTAAATGCAACATTGCATGTAGTTACTTATTTCTTAACCCAAACTGGTTGAGTATTACGTAACTGTCTAAACTATCGAGACTTCTTATGCAATAATTTTAACAACTTGTAATACCTAGGTCTGATATGACCTTTTACACAACAAAAATAACAAGTAAGAAGAAATTTAGCTACCTTTTCTAGGGTTGACTTAAAGGAACTCATGGGTGAGACAAAGACATCTTTACCTTTTGAGTTTTGAGAGCTAGCATTTGGACTTGAACCTGAAATGTCAGTTAAAGCTTTAACAAAAACTATTTTAGAAGTTGAAGCAATACTACCTTCATCGAATCCCAAGCCATGCTTGTTTGTGCTTTTTCTCCCAAGACTTAAAACTTGATCCAGTCGAGCTGAACCAATTTTGAGTTCATCAATGCACTTATGAGCCTCTGCGAGTTCAGATATGAGTTTCTCAATGTCTTTAGTTTTTTGGTTCATAACTGTTTACAGTTTACTTGATGAACACTTAAATGTGTATAATTAATAAAAGTTTAATCCATTATTTTACACTAATAATGTCACAAAATTACTCAACTTAATTTTAGTTTTTGTTGTAAGTTCGATAATATGGGCCAAACTTTTTATTTGTCTATTAGAATGATGCAAATCTTTATTTGTTGAAAAGTTGATTAAATTATCTGTAAGATTGTATTTCACATGCATCATGATATTTAGACTTTTAGTGGACCAAAAATGGGCTTGAAGTGAACACATCTGTAGTTGTAGCCCAAGCTGACCTTGCCTCTGTATTTTGACTATATCTCTTGATATACATATCAAAATTGCATGAATCAAGATGTTCTAGAAAGCTGAGAGAAATATCAACAACTTTCATGAAGACATGTGATCAAAATTCTATATATTTCGATGTCGAAATAGGTGGTCAAAGTTGGTGCACATGATGATCCAAATTGTCAACAAGATATTTTACAATTGTCCCTTCGTAATTTGACAAGTTTACCTCTAATTATATCTATAAATAGAGGTGCATTCTGACCCATAAGGGCATCTTGGCTCTTGCTAGGATCTCTTAATATTGTGTTTTCTCTCTTGTGTTTTATTCTTTTAATGTTATTAATAAATCGTTTTCATTTTGCAATTTATTTTCTTTCTTGCATAATGTCTTGCTAAATTCTCTCTTGCTAAGGTGAAAGGGTGAAACCCTTGATATGAGAATAAGGATTCTCTAACCCTTTCTTGTGTGCTTAATAATCATAATCTTGTATTGTTTGTTTTATATGATTTATATTTATTTCTCTAATCAATCCGGACACCACTTGTAAAGTGAAGGTGTTGATCCGCTGTAGACAATCCTTGGCACATCAAATGCTTGAATTATTTCTAGACATTGTATGGTTCTTCCTTACCGACACAAGTCTAGTTAGGAATCTTGAATTATTGTAAACATACGGTGATTGGCACATGGGATGCTTGAACCAAGAATTGGTATAAATATTAGTAGTGAAACAATTTAAATTCAAACAACTAAAATGGGCTTAAATGACATACTGTCCAATTTGAACCTCCTTGATGTGTGGACTCCAATTGAATTATAATTGAGTTATTTATCCTTATTTGATATATCAAGGACAGATCCCCTAACCTTAGCTTTCGTTATTATTGCGCTAATTCCTATTACTTGTGTATTTTAATTATTCTCGTTTATTGCTTATGAAAATTTTGCTATGATAGATTTTACTAACTATTTCCATGGATGGTTTTACCACCTCTTATTTTTATTTTACATTTGAATGGTCGGTTGTACCATCTACCATCTTTACTTTTATTTGTTAATATCATCTTGTTATTTACTTGCATTACTCATATCATATTTCTCATTAGTTTGTACCACTAATTCTCCTTCCTCGTGGATTGAGCTCGGTCTTGCTAGGTTTATTACTTAGATGATGAACACTAAATATGTATGCTTAATAAGAGATTAATTCATCACATTGCATTAATAGTGTCATTAAATTCCTCAACTTAAACATATTTGTAGTCTTTGCATCTTTTGAATTAGCTTTATCTTAATTTTAGTTTTTGTCGTAGGTTAAGTAAAATGGGCATAACTTTCTATTTGTAGATCAGAATGATGCAAATCTTAATTTGTTAGAAAGCTGATTAAATTATCTACAAGATTGTATTCCACAAGCATCATCAAATTTGGGATCTTAGTGCACCAAAAATGGGCTTAAAGTGAACTCATCTACAGTTTCAGCCTAGCCTGACCATGCCTCCATATTTTGACCATATCTCTTCATATATATATCAAAATCATATGAATCAAGATGTTCTAGAAATTTGAGAGAAATATCTATAACTTTCATGGAGACATATGATCAAAATTCTAAATAATTCAATGCCAAAATCGGTGGTCAAAGTTGGTGCACATGATGATCCAAATTGTCATCAAGATATTTTACAATTATCTCTTTTTAATTTGATAAGTTTGCCCCTGAATGTATCTATAAATAGAGATACCTTGTGACCCATGAGGGCATTTTGGCTTTGGCTGGAATCTCTTTTTATTGTGTTTTCTCTCTTGTGTTGTGTTCTCTTAATGTTATTAATAAATCATTTTCTTTTTGCAATTTATTTCTTTCTTGCATAATGTCTTACTAAATTCTCTTTTGCCAAGGTGAAAGGGTGAAACCTTTGACATGAGAATAAGAATTTTCTAACCCTTTGATATGTGCTTAATAAACATAATCTTTTGTTATTTATTTTATATGATTTATATTTATTTCCTAATCAATCTCGACACCACTCGTAAAGTGGAGGTCTTGATCCATTATAGACAATCCTTGACACATCAAATGCTTGGATCCCTAGATGTTGTATTGTTCTTCCTTACCGACATTAGTCTAGTTAGGAACCTTGATTTGTTGTAGACATATGGTGATTGACACATTGGATGCTTGAATCCATTCACAAGAAATGGTATAAATATTGATAATGAAACAAATATAATTTATATAACTAAAATTGGGCTTAAATGACATACCTTCCAATTGGAAAAGCCTTGATGTGTGGATTCCAATTGAGTTATAAATTTTTTGTTCATCCTTATTTGATATATCAAGGGCGGATCCTCTAACCTTAGCTTTCATTATTATTATGTCAATTTCTCTTACTTGTGTATTTTAAGTATTCTTGTTTATTACTTATGAACTTGTTCTTTTATTTGCTATGGTAGGTTTTACCTCCTATTTCCACGGATGGTTTTACCACCTTTTGTTTTTGTTTTACATTTGAATGGTCGGTAGTACTGGCTATCATCTTGACTTTTATTTGTTGATATTATCTTGTTATTTATTTAAATCATTCATATCATATTTGCTTACCTTTTAGTTTGCAGTGCTAAATCCCCTTCCTCGTGAATCAACCCCGGTCTTACCGGGTTTATTACTTCGACACTCATATAGTTGGGAGATAATCATATTTTTCAATGTGTCAAGTTTTTGGCGACGTTGCCGAGGAGGGTAAATTTTGGCGTGCAAAATTTTAAGTATTCTCCTTTCTCATTTTAGATCTTAATTTTTTTTCTTTGTTGTGTGTTCATCTTTTCTTTTCTTTTCTTTTCTTTTCTTTTTCAAATTTGCATGAAAATTTAGTCACGCATATCTAGTGATAGACTTGTTAGGAAAAGATCATTTTCATTAGAAAACATGGTTGACAATTAAGTGGAAAGGTTCACGGATGAAGAGGATAATCGTTCCCAACAAAATGACCAAAACCAACTAAGAACCTTCAAAGATTACATCAATCCGGTAAGGACTAGTGCACCATCTTGTGTAATTTCTCCTCCCAATGCAATCCATTTCAATTTCAAATCGAGTTTTGTTCGACTTGTACCAACCTTTCATGGCCTTGATATGGAGAACCCATATTCGCACTTAAAAATCTTTGAACAGGTGTGTAACTCTTACAGTGACCCAAATTGTAGCATAAACACCATTAGATTAAAGTTTTTCCTTTTTCTTTAAAAGATAAAGATAGAACATGGCTACAAAATTTGAGGTCAAGCTCCATTAGTTCATGGGATGAGATGAAACAATAATTCTTGAAAAATAATTTTCCTACCCATAGAACAAATTCTCTTAAAAGACAAATTCACCACTTTCACTCAAAAACAAGGAGAAACTCTTTACCAATGTTAGGATAGGTATTAGGATAGGTATAAAGAATTACTTAATACCTGTCCTCACCATGATTTCAAAACTTGGAGTGTAGTTGCACACTTCTATGAACGGTTAACACCTCAAGATAGGCAACTAGTGGAGCTACTGTGTAAGGGAGAATTTGGAGATAAAGACCTTGATGAAGCAATTGACTACCTAGATTGATTAACAGACAAAACCCAAAATTGGGACACTACTGGCACCTATGAGGTACCAAGCAAAGCCCCAACCTCGACATCCAATAGAGGCATTTACAGCCTTAGAGAAGACCATGACCTTCAAGCCAAATATGTATTCCTAGCTAGAAAAGTCGAGACTTTAGAAATGAAAAAGAGTGGCCAATTGAATTCTATTCAAGAAATTGTCTGTCATATTTGTAATGATAATGACCATCCTACTGATGAGTGCCCAACTTTGCCTACCTTTAGGGAATGTCTCCATGAACAAACCAATGCTTTAAATATTTTCAAAAGGCTAAATCACAATCCATACTCACAAACCTACAATCCTGGTTGGAGAAATCATCTGAATTTTAGTTGAAAAAAATGACAATCATGCACAATCTTCACAAGTTTCTTTTCAAACACATCAAAATTTTCAAAATTCTCATGATCATGCATATGCTCCTCCTCCTAGGAATGACCTTAAAGAGACATTGCGTTCATTCATACAAAGTAAGAGACCTTCAATAGTCAAACTGCTTAAACATTAGCAAATTTTGGCAAATTTGTCAGACACTCTTGCAAAATTTGCATCCATATTTAGCATCCAAGAAAAAAGAAAATTTCCTTCTCAAACATTACAAAACCTCAAAGATCAATCCAATTTAAATGTGGAGAGCTCAAATGGTCATTATGTGGGCTAAGCCAAATCAGTCATGACCCCTTTGCAATGGTAAGGTTGTTGAAAAACATATTCCTAAACCTTACGAGAAAGAAGAAGAATTGATCTCTAAAGGTCGGGAAGAGGTTAACAAACCAACACCTAGCGAAGAAGGAACCAAATCCCCATCTGTACCTTCATTTCCTCAAGCATTAGCCATACAAAAGAAGTCAACTCACAATTCTGAATCTTTGAAATTTTCAAAGAGGTAAAGGTCAACATTCCCTTGCTAGATGTGATCAAACATATACCTTCTTATGCAAAATTTTTGAAGGATTTGTGTACTGTGAAAAGAAAATTGAATGTGAAAAAGAAGGTCTTTCTAGCCGAGCAAGTAAGTGTTATTCTTCAAAACAATAATACAGTGAAATATAAGGATCCAAGTTGTCCTACAATTTCATGTATTATTGAAGATCATAAAATTGAACAAGCTTTACTTGATCTTGGTGCTAGTGTGAATTTGCTTCCATACTCAGTTTTTCAGAAACTCAATCTAGGTGAGTTAAAACCAACTTCTATGACTCTTTTACTTGTTGATAGATCAATTAAAGTGCCAAGAGGAGTAGGAGAATACGTGTTAGTTCAAGTAGATAAATTCATTTACCTAGTGGATTTTATCATTTTGCATACACAACCAGTGGAAGTATGTAATTTGATTCCTGTCATTTTAGGGCGTCCATTTCTAGCTACCTTTAATACTTTGATTAATTGCAGGAATGGAGTCATGAAGCTATCATTCAGAAACATGATATTGGAACTTAACGTTTTTAATATGTGCAAACAACCACATGAAGAAGATGATGAAATTGAGGGGGCTAATATGATTGAAACTATTGTGGAAGACCACATCGAAAAAGGGAGTTCTTCTGACCCTTTGGAAACTTGTTTAGTCAATTCATTCGAATAAAAAATAGAATTAGACCCTGATCTTTATGATATTTGTTCTTTATTGGATTGTGCATAGGTGATGGAAAAAGGCTCAAAACCACGATTCGAATAATTAGGGCAAATGAATGAAAGCGAAAAAGAGGAAGCGCCCAAGTTAGAGTTGAAGCCCTTACCCGAAGGATTAAAATATGCATATCTTGGGGAAAATTAGATATATCCTGTGGCAATTTCTTCATCCCTCACAAGCGAGCAACAAGGTAAGTTGATAGAAGTTCTTAAAAGGCATAAAAATGCAATCGGGTAGACTTTAAAAGACATAAAGGGCATTAACCCTTTGATTTGTACAATAGAATACATTTAGAAGAAAATGCCAAAACATCTCAACAACCTCAAAGGAGATTAAATCCCCATATGAAAGAGGTCATTAGGGCTGAAGTTCTCAAACTACTTGATGTGAGAATTATCTGTTGACCCAGGTATGGCAACCCAAGAGGGGGGGTGAATTGGGTTTTTATTTATCAAAACTGATTTAGAAAACTTTTCTTTGAAGATCAAAATTATTTAACTCTTTCTTTGAGAATAAAAGTGAAGAAGATGAAAATAGAATGCAATCAAGAGAATAGCAATAAAGAACAATCACAAGTGCAAGTAAATATAAAGAGATAGGGATAGAGAGAGTGCAAACTCAATTTACGTGGTTCGGCAAACCTTGCCTACGTCCACGGGCTACTAGCTCCACGAGCTAAGCTTTCCACTAAGTTGTAGAATCTTTACAACTTGCTTGATGAACAACCTCACCAAGACTTTTTCTTCCAACTCTTGATAACACCACACCAAGAGTTCTTCTTGATGAACAACCTCACCAAAGCAACTTCCTTCAACCCTTGATAACACCACACCAAGAGTTCTTCTTGATGAACAACCTCACCAAGGCAACTTCCTTCAACCCTTGATAACACCACACCAATAGTTCTTCTTGATGAACAACCTCACCAAGGAAAGAGTTCTCTCAAGGATAACTTTTATCCTTTACAAGAAGATATCACTCAAGAACAAAGAAAATTTTTACAATAAAAGTACAACTCTCTTCAAAGAGTAGATAAAGAATATAAAATTCTCTAGACTTGATATATCTCTTTTTTTTTGCTTGATAAAATACTTCTCTTGCTCTTGCTGAATGCATGGGAGAAGGGCTCCTTTTATAGGCAAATAGGATGAACTTAATCAAGTGAAGACACCATCTCCAAATTTTCTGTCCACCATAAAAATTGTAATTTTGTCTGTCATTTTTGTCAATTTTCTGTTTGAAATTTGAAAATATGCAAAACATAAAAGATCTGCAAATTTGAATAAGCTTTTCAACGCATCAAGAATCAAGTCATTGGGATATCTGTAGCTCAAGATATGGCCAAAACACCATTCGGTGCTCATGTGACTTGATTTTTCTTCCTTGTGTCAATCCACCGATTTGAATGATAATTCTGTCAGCATTTCGTTTGAAATTTGAATTTCTTCAAAACATAAAAGATCTGCATATTTTAATAAGATTTCCAAAACATTAAGAATCAAAGAATTTTGATATCTCTATCTTAAGATATGGCCAAAACACCATTCGGTGCTCATGTGAGTTGATTTTTCTTCCTTGTGTCAGTCCACCGAATTGCATGTCAATTATGTCAGCCTTCCATTTGAAATTTGAATTTATCCAAAACATATGAAATGTGCCTCATTATGTCCTCTTTCCAATTCCATAATAATCAAGTCATTTTGATTTTTCTAGCTCAAGATATGTCCAAAACTGTATTCAGTGCTCATGTTAGCTGCTTCTATTTGTCTTTCAAATTGCATGATCATTTGGACAACCTTACACTTGAAATTTAAATTTCTTTAAAAAATATGAAATGTTATAAATTGAGAAAGCTTTCCAAAGGCTCAAGAATCACGTTGTTTTGACATCTGTAGACAAATATATGATCAATTGATTGAACATTACTCATGTGTCATATTCCTTGAATCAAACCTTGTTCTTAAACTTTGGTGTCTTTAACATGTAGTCTTCTCCTTAGCTTCAACACTTCATTTTAATAAGTCTCTTCTTGATTTTACAATTATTTCAATGATATTACTCTTGCACATAAATAAATATGTTAGTAAATCACAATGAATCAATGTGTATTGTTATCATCAAAATTATCATGTAGCCTTAGGGTTAACAATCTCCCCCTTTTTGATGATGACAAACCAATGATTGCTTTAAAATAATATCTAAAATCAAGAATGAAAATAAAATCAACAATAAGCAAAAAGAGAGCAATTGTTATGAATATAAGCAAACCATCCAAACCATCCATTTCTCCCCCTTTTGTTATCATCAAAAAGATGTAGTCAAATTAATTACTCCCCCTAAATATATTCTCCCCTTTAACATATGCTACCATTTAAAGATTATCATATAAAAGAAAAATTAAGACATATCCAATATACCTAATTCTCTTCTAATTATGCAAAATCTATCTTGACTAAGGGGTTTAGTCATATTTGAGTCTAGGGACTAATTTCCAAACTTAATTTCTCTCAAATTGGTTCAATTGTTCTTGTATAGCCAAAATCCAACTTTCGTCATTTTTGGCTTCTTTAAAAGATTTTGGTTCAAATTGAGAGACAAAAGCAAAATTATTACAAAAGTTCTTAAAAGCAGATCTAGTTTTCATACCTTGTGATGGTTCACCAATAATAAGATCTTTAGGGTGAGCTTTTGCATACCTCCATTCCTTTGGTAATTCTTGGGAAGAATCATTTACTTCCCTAAGCTTTTCTTGTTGAAGTTGTAATTCATCTTGGCTCTTTTCATCAAGCCTTGATTCCTTGATTTGCCTTTCTACCTCACCAATATCATCATCTAAATTCTTTGAAGAAATAACATTAGTTTCATCAAATTCAACATGCATAAATTCTTCAATAGTAAGAGTCTTTTTGTTAAAAACTCTATATGCTTTACTATGGTTGGAGTAGCCAACAAAAATTCCAACATTGGCTTTTGCATCAAATTTTTCAAGGTTATCCTTGGTGTTTAAAATAAAACATTTACATCCAAAAACTTTAAAAATCCAATGTTGGGTTTTCTTCCTTTCCAAAGTTCATAAGGAGTTTTCTTTATTAAAGCTCTAATATGGACTCTATTGATTATAAAGCATGCAGTATTAACGGCTTCGACCCAAAAATATTTTGACAAATTATTTTCAAGTAACATGGTCCTGGCCATTTCTTGGATAGTCCTATTTTTTTCCTCAACAACACCATTTTGTTGTGGAGTTCTAGGTGCAGAAAAATTATGTTCAAAACCATTTTCATCATAAAGATTTTCAAATGCAACATTGTTTACTTCACCACCATGATCACTCCTAATGGATACAATAGAATACCTTTTTTGATTTTGGACTCTTTTTGCAAATTTTGAAAAAGCTTGTGTAGCCTCATTTTTAGTTTTCAAGAATAACACCCAAGTGAATATTGAATAATCATCCACAATAACAAAAACATAATACTTTCCACCAAGGCTTTGAGTTCTTGATGGTCCTAATAAATCCAAATGAAGTAATTGTAGATGTTTATTTGTCGAAATAAATTTCTTTCGTTTAAAAGAAGTTCTTACTTATTTTCCAAATTGACAAGCATCACAAATCTTATCCTTTTCAAATTTTATTTTTGGAAAACCATCAACTAAATCATTTTTAAAAATTTTTGAAATTGTGTCCATGCTAGCATGACCTAACATTCTATGCCATAACCAAGCATCATGATTAGCAATGAAACACTTTTCAACATGATCATTAACATCAATATCAATTGTATAAATATTACCACATCTATTACCAACAAATAATGTCTTATGTTACTAACATCCTTAATCACACATCTATTAGGCTCAAAAGTAACAAAATATCCCTTATCACATAATTGACTAATGCTAATCAAATCATGTTTCAAACCATGAACAAGCAAAACATCTTTAATAATAGGTGAAGAAGGGTTACCAATATCACCATGTCCGATTACCCTTTCTTTGGCATTATCACCGAAAGTCATATATCCTTCTTTCTTCATGATTAATCTTGAGAACTTGGAGGCATCTCCGGTCATATGCCTTAAGCATCCACTATCTAAGTACCACTTGTGTTTGCCACTCCTTTGTTTCTACAATCAACATTAAAAGAGCGACTTTTTGATACCCAAATGTTCTTAGGTCCTTGGGGGTTAGTTATGGTCCTTTTTGGAATCCATATTTGTTTCAAATTAGGATTTCTCTTAATGTAACAAGAATGTATTTTGTGTCCTTTCCTTCCACAATAATTACATGAATGATTAGGATTATTCTTAGAAGATGCATGAACAAAATAGTTTTTAAAATACTCTTGATTTTTATGACTTTTATATCCTAAGCCTCTTTTATCAAAAACACACCTTTGGTTTTGTAACATAAAGTTCAAATTTTTAGTACTTTTTGTAAAACTATCAACTATATTTCTTAAGTCATTATTTTCCTTTTTCAAAATAACATTTTCTTTTTCTAATTTATCAAAATCCTTTTGTTTTAAAATCTCATTTTTAGTTTTTAATAAATGTATTTGTTTTTCCAAACTTTCAAAATCTTTTTGCTTTAAAATTTCATTTTCATTTCTAAAGCTTCATTTATTTCTACCACCTCTTATAATTGAGATAACATGATTTTTGACTTCTTTTTGAAAGCATTAATTTTTGAATTTTGCTTATCAACTTGCACATGTAAATTTTGGAATGCTTCAAGTAATTCATCATATGAAAGCTTAGGATCATGGTTTAGAATACTTATCTCATTTTCTCTTAAAGCCATGAAACACATGTTTGCCACTTTGCAATCTTCTTCATTATCCTTCAAGGTGATTTCATGAATCATAAGAGAACCCATAAGTTCTTCTAATGGTAGTTTGGTGATGTCCTTTGCTTCTTGAATTGCCGTCACTCTTGGCTTCCAAGATTTTGGTAGACACCTAAGAATCTTTCTCACCATTTCAACATTAGAATAAGATTTACCAAGAGATTTCAAACTATTAATAATATCCGTAAATCTAGTACACATTTCAGAAATTGATTCATCCGATTTCATCTTAAAAAGCTCATAACTATGAACTAGCATACTAATCTTGGATTCTTTAACTTGACTAGTTCTTTCATGAGTTACTTCAAGTGTGTGCCATATTTCTTGTGCCGTAGAACAAGTAGATATTCTATTAAACTCACTTCTATCTAGAGCACAATACAACACATTCATAGCTTTAGCATTTAAACTCAATTTCTTTTTATCATCTCCACTAAACTTTTTAGGTTCTTTAAGCATGCTTTTACCATTTTCAATTTTGGCAGGAACAAAAGGTCCTTCCAAAACAATAGACCATAAATCATAATCAAAAGATTTCAAGAAAATACTCATTCTACTTTTCCAATAAGAGTAATCACTTCCATTAAAAAATGGAGGTCTAGAGATAGAAAGCCCGTCAATATATGAAGTTGAATTAAAAGTTGCCATAGCTCAAAATCGGATAAGATTTAAAAAAAAAATGAGCAACCCTACTCTGATACCACTTGTTGACCCAGGTATGGCAACCCAAGAGGGGGGGTGAATTGGGTTTTTATTTATCAAAACTGATTTAGAAAACTTTTCTTTGAAGATCAAAGTTATTTAACTCTTTCTTTGAGAATAAAAGTGAAGAAGATGAAAATAGAATGCAATCAAGAGAATAGCAATAAAGAATAATCACAAGTGCAAGTAAATGTAAAGAGGATAGGGATAGAGAGAGTGCAAACTCAATTTACGTGGTTCGGCAAACCTTGCCTACGTCCACGGGCTCCTAGCTCCACGAGCTAAGCTTTCCAATAAGTTATAAAAATCTTTACAACTTGCTTGATGAACAACCTCACCAAGACTTTTTCTTCCAACTCTTGATAACACCACACCAAGAGTTCTTCTTGATGAACAACCTCACCAAGGCAACTTCCTTCAACTCTTGATAACACCACACCAAGAGTTCTTCTTGATGAACAACCTCACCAAGGCAACTTCTTCAACCCTTGATAACACCACACCAAGAGTTCTTCTTGATGAACAACCTCACCAAGGAAAGAGTTCTCTCAAGGATAACTGTTATCCTTTACAAGAAGATCTCACTCTCACCACAATACAAGAACAAAGTAAATTTTTACAATAAAAGTATAACTCTCTTCAAAGAGTAGATAAAGAATATAAAACTCTCTAGACTTGATATATCTCTTATTTTTTGCTTGATAAAATGCTTCTCTTGCTCTTGCTGAATGCATGGGAGAAGGGCTCCTTTTATAGGCAAATAGGATGAACTTAATCAAGTGAAGACACCATCTCCAAATTTTCTGTCCACCATAAAAATTGTAATTTTGTCTGTCATTTTTGTCAATTTTCTGTTTGAAATTTGAAACTTTGCAAAACATAAAAGATCTGTAAATTTGAATAAGCTTTTCAACGCATCAAGAATCAAGTCATTTGGATATCTATAGCTCAAGATATGGCCAAAACACCATTTGGTGCTCATGTGACTTGATTTTTCTTCCTTGTGTCAATCTACCGATTTGAATGATAATTCTGTCAGCATTCTGTTTGAAATTTGAATTTTTTCAAAACATAAAAGATTTGCATATTTGAATAAGATTTCCAAAACATTAAGAATCAAAGAATTTTGATATCTCTATCTTCAGATATGGCCAAAACACCATTCGGTGCTCATGTGAGTTGATTTTTCTTCCTTGTGTCAGTCCACCGAATTGCATGTCAATTATGTCAGCCTTCTATTTAAAATTTGAATTTCTCCAAAACATATGAAATGTGCTCATTATGTCCTCTTTCTAATTCCATAATAATCAAGTCATTTTGATTTTTCTAGCTCAAGATATGTCCAAAAGCGTATTCAGTGCTCATGTCAGCTGCTTCTATTTGTCTTTCAACTTGCATGATCATTTGGACAACCTTACACTTGAAATTTAAATTTCTTTAAAACATATGAAATGTTATAAATTTAGTAAGCTTTCCAAAGGCTCAAGAATCACATCATTTGGACATCTGTAGAAAAATATATAACCAATTGATTGAAAATTACTCATGTGTCATATTCCTTGAATCAAACCTTGTTCTTAAACTTTGGTGCCTTTAACATGTAGTCTTCTCCTTAGCTTCAACACTTCATTTTAATAAGCCTCTTCTTGATTTTACAATTATTTCAATGATATTACTCTTGCACATAAATAAACATGTTAGTAAATCACAATGAATCAATGTGTATTGTTATCATCAAAATTATCATGTAGCCTTAGGGCTAACATTATCTACCTTATTTTTTATAGTAAGTGGGTAAGCTCTATACAAGTAGTACCTAAGAAATCTGGCATTACAGTAGTCAAAAATAAAAATGGTGAATCATTACCGACTCGTGTCTCATCTATTTGGAGGATGTGCATTGATTATAGAAAATTAAATGTTGTCACCAGAAAAGACCATTTTCCCTTACCATTCCTTGATAAAATTCTAGAAAAAGTAGCAGGGCACTCCTACTACTGCTTCCTCGATGGATACTCAGGCTATTATCAAATTTCCATTGGACTTGAAGACCAAGAAAAAACCACATTCAGATGCCCTTTCAGCACTTTTGCATTTAGAAGGATGTCTTTTAGACTTTGTAATGCTCCAGTCACTTTTCAAAGATGCATGTTAAGCATTTTCAGGGACATATTTAAGCATTGTGTAGAAGTTTTCATGGATGATTTAACTGTCTTTAGAAATTCTTTTGATAATTGTCTTGAAAACTTAGAAAAAGTTCTAAAAAGGCATAAAGAAAAAGGTCATATTTTAAATTGGCAAAAATATCATTATCTGGTCACTTCGAGAATTGTCTTAGGTCAGGTGATGTCTTACAAGAGAATTGAAGTAGACAAAGAAAAAGTTGAATTAATTTCCCATTTGCCTCCACCAAAAACAGTTAAAGAGGTTCGTTCATTTTTAGGGCATGCTGGATTTTATAGGAGGTTCATAAGAAATTTCAGTGCTATATCTATACCTCTTTGTAACCTCTTAATAAAAGAATAAGAAAGGAGCCGAAAATATCGTTGCAGATCATCTGTTAAGATTAACGATAGAAAGATTAATTGAAACTTCACCTATCAATGACTCTTTTCCTAATGAATTTTTATTCTCCGTTGCTGCGATACCTTGGTTTCCTAACATTGTAAATTTTCTTGCAACAGGATAAATGCCACCTCATTGGAATGCTCAAGACAAAAGGAAGTTTTTGACCGAGGTGAAAAATTTTTATTGGGATGACCCATATCTATTCAAATATTATCCGAACCAAATAATTAGAAGATGCATACTCGACAATAAGGTAACTAGTGTCATTAATTTTTGTCATTCCGAATCATGTGGATGACACCTTTCATCTAAAAAACAGTTGCTAAAATCTTGCAATGTGGATTTTATTGGCCCAACTTATTTAAATATGCACATGTATTTTGTAAAACTTACAAAAATTGTAAAAAATTGGGATCCATTTCAAAACGAAACATGATGGCTTTGAGTCCCATTCTTGTTGTGGAAATCTTTGACTGTTGGGGTATTGATTTTATGGGACTTTTCCGCCATCATTTGGTCTTGTGTACATTCTTGTTGTTGCAGACTATGTTTCAAAATGGGTTGAGGCAATTCCATGTTGAAATTATGATCACAAAACAGTTATCAAATTCTTGAAGGAGAATATGTTGTGTAGATTTAGAATTCCTCAGCCATTATTAGTGATGGGAGTACACATTTTTGTAACAAACCATTTTAAACTCTAATGAAGAAATATGGAATAAACCATAAAGTTTCTGCACCTTATCACTTGCAAACAAGTGGACAAGTTGAATTAGCTAATAGGAAGATAAAACAGATCTTAGAAAAGACGGTTAACCCAAACCGTAAAGATTGGTCTTTAAGACTTAATGATGCACTTTGGGCTTACCGAACTACTTTCAAAAAATCATTAGAAATGTCTCCTTATAGATTAGTTTATGAAAAACCTTGTCACTTGCTTGTGGAAATTAAGCATAAAGCTTATTGGGTCATTAAAACATTTAACACAAATTTGGATGATGCTTGTAAGTTATGTAAACTTCAACTGAGTGAACTTGAAGAAATCAGGAATGAGGCTTATGAAAATTCTAAAATCTATAAAGAAAAAATGGAGGTTTTTCATGACAAATTCATTGTTACAAAATCTTTTGAACCTTCACAAAAAGTTCTTTTGTATGATTCAAGATTGCATTTATTTCCTGCTAAACTTCGGTCCCGTTAGACTGGACCTTTTATTCTTAAAAATGTTTTCCCTCATAGAGTTGTTGAAATTGAGAACCTAAAGAATGATAATGTTTCTAAAGTTAATGGACAATGGTTAAAACTATTCTTTGAAAATTTTGATCAAAATGAATAGTCGATTGCTTTAATCGATCCTTTTTAAGGATTGATTTTTCCTGGTCAAGTGGTGGATATGGTACTCTGCGACTTTTAAAGTCGGTTTTTCAGTTCCCTAAAAATTGTTGCTAAACTTGCATTCATTTTCTTTTCTTCTTTCTCATTTTCTTCACATGGATACCATTCTCTTGAATCTGCACAAACGTTTTCCCTCTTTTCCCCAAAATGATTTGCTTAAAATTTACAAAGCTCGCACAGAAAGACTAAGGATGTTGATGCACAAGGGTATTCCTGCTGATTTAAGATGGTTAATTGAAGCCAAGGTGCGGTTTTCTTATGAGTTTTCAGATAATCTTGTTTCCACATGCCAGGTTTGGGAAAAAGCTCTTACACCAAAAAGCAAAGAGCGAAAAGGTTACAAGTTTGTCATAAATGTGCAAGATGGCCTTGTAACTAGTGTTGCCGCTCCTTGGGATATTTGTTTAATAATCGAGAAGATAAGCTACAATTCATCGAGAATAGACTGAGTAGTGAGTCTTTAGATAATATCCAATTCACTCTTGAGACGCAATCTTATGGAATTGTGCAGCTTGAAATTTTGAAATTACGGATACAATTTCAAGATGAGCAGGAACGTTATAGTCTTGGGAATCTGACTCAAAATGACATTGTTTGCCAGTTTATAAGAAAACTAGATGGGAAGCATATCCCCAACTCATAGAAGGTGTGTAATCCGTTTCTGGACGTAAAACCAGAGGAAGATGTGAGCCATAGTCACAAATACTTGTACATATGCATGTGTGCTATCATTTTTGAATTTTAATGTCTTACAGTTGTCATTTTTTATTTAATATCTCTATCTTTCAGTTGACTCATGCATTTATGGTGTCTTATTTCTGTCTTTTTTTTTTGAATTTCTATGCTTTATTGTCAAACTTTTTCAACAAACAGCCAAGCTACCTATATAGATGTCATCATTAGAATACCTTTTTGTGCTCCATAAATATGACATCTCTTGTTCTTCACTTCACACATATAGTTAGAGAGTTGCATATACATGGAAGGAACTTCAAAACATTGAATCCAAATGATATGTGTATTCTGTGGATCTCGGCCTGGAAAAAGTGAAGAGTTTATAGCAGTAGCAAATTATCTTGGTAGGCTATTAGCTGAAAGAAATATTCATGTGGTTTATGGGGGAGGTAGCCTCAGGCTAATGGGTTGTGTATCAATAGGTGCATTTGTAGGAGGCAGTCTAGTTTTAGGTGTTATTCCTAAAACTTTGGCTGTAGAAAGCATCATTGGAAAAACGGTTGGGAAGGAGTTATAAGTCTCCTCTACGCATGAACGCATGGCATATATGCTTATTAATTCGGATGCCTTTATTGCTTTAACAGGTGGCTTTGGTACTCTCGAAGGAACTTTTTGAATTACCTCTTGGATCCAACTGAATCTCCATCAAAAACCTATAGATTTGTTGAATGTTAAAAATTTCTATGATCCTTTGATAAGTTTTGTTGATGCAGCTGTAGGACAGAATTTTATCCCTCATTTGATGTGATAAATACTTATTTCTGCCATTACTACTAGTGGATTGCTTGACAGGTTACAAGCAATCGAGTATGAACCTGACCCAGCGATAACTCAAATTAATTAGTCAGGGGGAAAAAACAAATAGTACAAATTGGATATGAATCTCCGTTTATAATTTTTCATGTCTTTTAGTTTATTTATAGCATTTTATTTTACGTGTCTTTCAGGTCATCTCTTTTGAATAATTGAAGCTTCAGGTAATGTCTCATATACTTTATTGCTCTACATTTAATGCCGTTAACACTTAATGCCCTAAGGCCCGAGTCGTTAAGTTTGTAGGAGTGTCTTAACACTTAATGCTCTAAGGCCAACTAGTCTGGGAGTCATTAGCCTAAGGCTCACTTCATAGGTTAAAGATACATTGTTTCAAAACAATATATATATATATATATATATATATATATATATAAAAAATAAAATAAAATAATGATGAATGAATGCCTTTTGCCTAAGGATGTTAGCCTTAACAAATATTAGAACCGATATGGTTTCTTTATAAAAAGCCCCATAGTCACATGTTGACTAAACACAAAAAGAAACTTTGTTAATATCTTTACTGAAGGGTACGTGAGTCTTTTTTAAAAAAATCATTGAGAGTTTGTTTATTTGGATAGAATCAAGGAAAGTACAATGATGGCCACGTTCGATGTAAAATTCTATAAATCCCTTATAAACAATAATGCTTTAATTGTTAGGGACTAGCAATAAGCTGTTTGGGGGGTGTGATGAACACTTAAACATGTATATTTAATAAGAGCTTAATTTATCACATTGCAATAATAGTATCATTAAATTCCTCAACTTAAGCATATTTGTAGTCTTTGCATCTTTTGAATTAGCTTTATCTTAATTTCAATTTTTATTGTAGGTTTGATAAAATGGGCATAACTTTCTATTTATAAATCAGAATGGCACAAATCTTAATTTGTTGAAAAGATTATTAAATTATCTATAAGATCATATTTCACAAGCATCATCAAATTCAGGCTCTTAATAGATAAAAAATGGGCTTGAAGTGAACCCATCTGTAGTTTTGACCTACCCTGGCCATGCCTCGTGTTTTGACCATATCTCTTGATATACATATCCAAATAATATGAATCAAGATGTTCTAGAAAGCTGAGAGAAATATCTAAAACTTTCATGTAGACATGTGATCAAAATTCTAAATAATTTGATGCTGAAATCGATGGTCAAAGTTGCTGCACATGATGATCCAAATTGTCAACAAGACATTTTACAGTTATCCCTTTGTAATTTGACAAGTTTGCCTCTAAATGTATCTATAAATAGAGGTGCCTTGTGACCCATTAGGGCATCTTGGCTTTGGCTAGGATCTCTTATTATTATGTTTTCTCTCTTGTGTTGTGTTCTCTTAATGTTATTAATAAATCATTTTCTTTTTGTAATTTATTTTCTTTCTTGCATAATCTCTTACCAAATTCTCTTTTACTAAAGTAAAAGGGTGAAACCCTTGATATGAGAATAAGGATTTTCTAATCCTTTGATATGTACTTAATAAACATAATCTTTTGTTATTTATTTTATATGATTTATATTTATTTCCCTAATCAATCTTGACACCACTTGTAAAGTGGAGGTCTTAATCATTGTAGACAACCCTTGGCACACAAATGCTTAGATCCTTTCTAGATGTCGTAGGGTTCTTCCTTATTGACATTAGTCTAGTTAGGAACTTCGATTTGTTGTAGACATATGGTGATTGACACATTAGATGCTTGAACCCATTTACAAGAAGTGATATAAATATTGATAATAAAACAAATATAATTCATATAACTAAAATTGGGCTTAAATGACATACCTTCCAATTGGAACCTCCTTGATGTATGGATTTCAATTGAGTTATAAATGGGTTGTTCATCCTTATTTGATATATTAAGGACGAATCCCCTAACCTTAGCTTTCATTATTATTGTGTCAATTTCTCTTACTTGTGTATTTTGAGTATTCTTGTTTATTACTTATGAACTTGTTCTTTTATTTGTTATGGTAGGTTTTGCCTCCTATTTCCATGGATGGTTTTGGTTAGCCTTAAGGCTGCATAATAATTTTGATGATAACAATACACATTGATTCATTGAGGTATTACTAATACGTTTATTTATGTGTAAGAATAAGATCATTGAAATAATTGTAAAATTAATAAGAGCCTTATTAAAATGAAGTGTTGAAGCTAAGGAGAAGACTACATGTTAAAGGCACCAAAGTTTAAGAACAAGGTTTGACTCTAGAAATGTGACACATGAGCAATGTTCAATTAATTGATCATATATTTCTCTATAAATGTCCAAATGATGTGATTCTCATGCCTTTGGAAAGCTTACTCAATTTATAACATTTTATATGTTTTAAAGAAATTCAGATTTTAAGTGCAAGGTTGTCCAAATTATCATGCAAGTTAAAAGACAAATAGAAGCAGCTAACATGAGCACTGAATACTATTTTGGATATATCTTAAGCTAGAGATATTCAAATGAATTGATTCTTATGGTATTGGAAAGATGATTTAATGAAGCACATTTCATATTTTTTGAAGAAATTCAAATTTAAAATGGAAGGCTGACATAATTGACATGCAAGTCGGTGAACTGACACAAGGAAGAAAAATGAACTGACATGAGCACCAAAATGGTCTTTTGTCCATATCTTGAGCTAAAAATATCCAAATGACTTGATTCTTGTGGCATTAGAAAGATGACTTAATGAACCACATTTCATATTATTTGAAGAAATTCAAATTGCAAATGGAAGGCTAATATAATTGACATGAAAATCGGTGGACTGACACAAGGAAGAAAAATCAAGTCATATGAGCACCGAATGGTGTTTTATCCATATCTTGAGCTACAGATATCCAAATGACCTGATTCTTAATGCATTACAAAGCTTATTCAATAATGCAGATCTTCTTTTTTCTTGCAGATTTTCAAATTTCAAACGAAACGTTGACAAAAATGGCAGACAAGATTTTAGTTTTTAGGGTGGGCAGAAAATTTGGAGTTGGTGTCTTCACTTGATTAAGTTCATCCCATTTGCCTATAAAAGGAGCCCTTCTCCCATACATTCAACAAAAAAAGAATCCATCAAGCCACAAATACGAGAAATATCAAGTTTAGAGAGCTTTTATATTCTTTATCTACTCTTTGAAAAGAGTTGTACTTTTATTATAAACAATTATCTTTGTTCTTGTATTGTGGTGAGAGTGAGATCTTCTTGTAAAGGATAATAGTTATCCTTAAGAGAACTCTTGTTGTGGTGCTATCAAGAAAGTAAAAGCCTTGGTGAGATTGTTCATCAAGAAGAACTCTTGGTGTGGTGTTATCAAGAGTTGAAGGAAAAAGTCTTGGTGAGGTTGTTCATCAAGCAAGTTGTAAAGAATTCTACAACTTAGTGAAAAGCCTAGCTTGTGGAGCTAGGAGCCCGTGGACGTAGCCAAGGTTTTCCGAACCACGTAAATTGAGTTTGCACTCTCTCTATCCCTATACTCTTTATATTTACTTGCACTTGGGATTGTTCATTATTGTTAGTTTCTTGATTGCATCTTTGATAACTTCTAATTTCATCTTTTTCACCTTTATTCTCAAAGAAAGAGAAACCTAATTTTGATCTTTCAAGAAAAGTTTTACAAATCCGTTTTGATAAATAAAAACCCAATTCACCTCCCCTCTTGGGTTGCCATACTTGGGTCAACAAGTGGTATTAGAGCAAGGTTGCTCTTTTTTTTTAAATCTTAACTGATTTTAAGCTATGACAACTTTTAATCCAACTTCATATGTTGAGGGGCTTTCTATCTTTAGACCTCCATTTTTTAATGTAAGTGATTACTCTTATTGGAAAACTAGAATGAGTATTTTTTGAAATCTTTTGATTATGATTTATGATCTATTGTTTTGGAAAGACCTTTTGTTCTTAGCAAAATTGAAAATGGAGAAAGCATGCTTAAAGAACCTAAAGAGTTTAATGAAGATGATAAAGAGAAATTGAGTTTGAATGTTAAAGCTATGAATGTGTTATATTGTGCTCTAGATAGAAATGAGTTTAATAGAATATCAACTTGTTCTACAACACAAGAGATATGACACACACTTGAAGTAACTTATGAAAGAACTAGTCAAGTTAAAGAATCCAAAATTAGTATGCTAGTTCATAGTTATGAGCTTTTTAAGATGAAACCGAATGAATCAATTTCTGAAATGTTTACTAGATTTACGGATATTATCAATGGTTTGAAATCTCTTGGTAAATCTTATTCTAATGTTGAAATGGTGAGAAAGATTCTTAGGTGTCTACCAAAATCTTGGGAGCCAAAGGTGACGGCAATTCAAGGAGCAAAGGACCTCACCAAACTACCATTAGAAGAACTTATGGGTTCTCTCATGACTCATGAAATCACCATGAAGGAGAATGAAGAAGACTTCAAGAAAAAGAAAAATATTGCTTTCAAATCTTCAACAATAGAAGATGATGAGTCCGATGATGAAAGAGATGATGAAGATCTTACATTCATCACAAGAAAGCTAAAAAGGATGATTAGAAGAAACCAAGGATTCAAGAAGAATTCTAGAAGGGAGTACAAAGGGCAAAGCTCAAAGAAAGATAAGAAAAATGATTAAGTCATTTGCTATGAGTGCAAGAAACCAAAACATGTAAAAATGGATTGTCCTTACTTCAAGAGTCAAGACAAGAAATCCAAAGCAATGAAAGTCACAAATTGGGATGATAGTGAAGCTAGCTCCACCGAAGAAGAAGATTGCGAAGTGGCAAACATGTGCTTCATGGCTTTAAGAGAATATGAGGTAAGTATTCTAAACTATGATCCTAAGCTTTCATATGATGAATTACTTGAAGCATTCCAAAATTTACATGTGCAAGTTGATAAGCAAAATTCAAAAATCAATGCTTTCAAAAAGAAGTCAAAAATCATGTTATCTCAATTAGAAGAGTTGGTGGAAATAAATGAAGCTTTAGAAAATGAAAATGAAATTTTAAAGTAAAAAGATTTTGAACGTTTGGAAAATCAAATACATTTATTAAAAACTAAAAATGACATTTTAAAACAAAAGGATTTTGATAAATTGGAGAAAGAAAATGTTATTCTGAAAAAGAAAAATAATGGCTTAAGAAATATTGTTGATAGTTTTACAAAAAGCACAAAAAATTTGAACTCTATGTTACAAAACCGAAGGTGTGTTTTTGATAAAAGAGGCTTAGATATAAAACTCATAAAAATCAAAAGTATTTTAAAAACTATTTTGTTCATGCATCTTCTAGGAATAATCCTAATCATTCATGTACTTATTGTGGAAGAAAAGGACACAAAGTGCATTCTTGCTATATTAAGAGAAATCCTAATTTGAAACAAATATGGGTTCCAAAAAGTATCATAACTAACCCCCAAGGACCCAAGAACATTTGGGTACCAAAAAGTTACTCTTTGAATGTTGATTGTATAAACAAAGGAGTGGCAAACACAAGTGCTACTTAGATAGTGGATGCTCAAGGCATATGACCGAAGATGCTTCCGAGTTCTCAAGATTAATCATGAAGAAATGAGGATATGTGACCTCCGATGATAATGCCAAAGGAAGGGTAATCGGACATGTTGATATTGGTAACCCTTCTTCACCTATTATTGAAGATATTTTGCCTGTTCATGGCTTGAAACATGATTTGATTAGCATTAGTCAATTGTGTGATAAGGGATATTTTGTTACTTTTGAGCCTAATAGATGTGTGATTAAGGATGTTGGTAACAATAAGACATTATTTATCGATAATAGATATGGCAATATTTATATAATTGATATTGATGTTAATGATCATATAGAAAAGTGTTTCATTGTTAATCATGATGCTTGGTTATGGCATAGAAGATTAGGTCATGCTAGCATGGACACAATTTCAAATATTTCTAAAAATGATTTAGTTGATAGTCTTCCAAAAATAAAATTTGAAAAGGATAAGATTTATGGTGCTTGTCAATTTAGAAAACAAGTGAGAACTTCTTTTAAACAAAAGAAATTTTTTTCAACAAATAAACCTCTACAATTACTTCATTTGGATTTATTTGGACCATCAAGAACTCAAAGCCTTGGTGGAAAGTATTATGTTTTTGTTATTGTGGATGATTATTCAAGATTCACTTGGGTGTTATTCTTGAAAACTAAAAATAAGCCCACAAAAGCTTTTTCAAAATTTGCAAAAAGAGTCCAAAATCAAAAAGGGTATTCTATTGTGTCCATTAGGAGTGATCATGGTGGTGAAGTAGACAATGTTGCATTTGAAAATCTTTGTGATGAAAATGGTTTTGAGCATAATTTTTCCTCACCTAGAACTCCACAACAAAATGGTGTTGTTGAGAGAAAAAATAAGACTATCCAAGAAATGGCTAGGACCATGTTACTTGAAAATAATTTGCCAAAATATTTTTAGGCCAAAGCCGTTAATACCGCATGCTTTATAATCAATAGAGTCCATATTAGAGTTTAATAAAGAAAACTCCTTATGAACTTTCGAAAGGAAGAAAACCCAACATTGGATTTTTTTTAAAGTTTTTGAATGTAAATGTTTTATTTTAAACACCAAGGATAACCTTGAAAAATTTGATGCAAAAGCCGATGTTGGAATTTTTGTTGGCTACTCCAACCATAGTAAAGCATATATGTTAGCCCTAAGGCTACATGATAATTTTGATGATAACAATACACATTGATTAATTGTGATTTACTAACATGTTTATTTATGTGCAAGAGTAATATCATTGAAATAATTGTAAAATCAAGAAGAGGCTTATTAAAATGAAGTGTTGAAGCTAAGGAGAAGACTACATGTTAAAGGCACCAAAGTTTAAGTACAAGGTTTGATTCAAGGAATGTGACACATGAGCAATGTTTAATCAATTGGTCATATATTTCTCTACAAATGCCCAAATTACATGATTCTTGAGCCTTTGGAAAGCTTACTCAATTTATAACATTTCATATGTTTTAAAGAAATTCAAATTTTAAGTGTAAGATCGTCCAAATCATCATGCAAGTTGAAAGACAAATGGAAGCAGCTGACATGAGCACCGAATACTCTTTTGGACATATCTTGAGGTAGAAAAATCAAAATGTCTTGATTCTTGTGGCATTAGAAAGATGACTTAATGGGTCACATTTCATATTTTTTGAAGAAATTCAAATTTCAAATGGAAGGCCGACATAATTGACATGCAATTCGGTGGACTGACACAGAGAAGAAAAATCAACTCACATGAGCACCGAATGGTGTTTTGGCCATATCTTAAGATAGAGATATCCAAATTCTTTGAATCTTAATGTTTTGGAAAGCTTATTCAAATATGAAGATCTTTTATGTTTTGAAGAAATTCAAATTTCAAACGGAAGACTGACAGAATTATCATTCAAGTCGGTGGACTGACACATGGAGGAAAAATCAAGTCACATGAGCACCGAATGGTGTTTTGGCCATATCTTGAGCTACAGATATCCAAATGACTTGATTCTTGATGCGTTGGAAAGCTTATTCAAATGTGCAGATCTTTTATGTTTTACAGATTTTCAAATTTCAAACGGAACATTGACAAAAATGGCAGACAAGATTACGGTTTTTATGGTGGGCAGAAAATTTGGAGATGGTGTCTTCACTTGATTAAGTTCATCTCATTTGCCTATAAAAGGAGCCATTCTCCCATGCATTCAACAAGTGCAAGAGAAGCATTTTATCAAGCAAAAAAAGCCAAGAGAAATATCAAGTTTATAGAGCTTTTATATTCTTTATCTACTCTTTGAAGAGAGTTGTACTTTTGTTGTAAAAACTTTTCTTTGTTCTTATATTGGTGAGAGTGAGATCTTCTTGTAAAGGATAAAAGATATCCTTGAGAGAACTCTTTCCTTGGTGAGGTTGTTCATCAAGAAGAACTCTTGGTGTGGTGTTATCAAGAGTTGAAGAAAAAAGTCTTGGTGAAGTTGTTCATCAAGCAAGTTGTAAAGTATTCTACAACTTAGTGGAAAGCCTAGCTTGTGGAGGAGCTAGGAGCCCGTGGACGTAGGCAAGGTTTGCCGAACCACGTAAATTGAGTTTGCACTCTCTCTATCCCTATACTCTTTACATTTACTTGCACTTGAGATTATTTATTATTGTTATTCTCTTGATTGCATCTTAGATAACTTCTATTTTCATCTTCTTCACTTCTATTCTCAAAAGAAAAAGTGAAATAATTTTTATCTTTCAAGAAAAGTTTTATAAATTCGTTTTGATAAATAAAACCCAATTCACCCCCCCTCTTGGGTTGTCATACCTGGGTCAACAATATAGAGTTTTTAACAAAAAGACTTTTACTATTGAAGAATCTATGCATGTTGAATTTGATAAAACTAATGTGATTTCTTCAAAGAATTTAGATGATGATATTATTAAGGTAGAAAGGCAAATCAAGGAATCAAGGCTTGATGAAAAGAGCCAAGATGAATTACAATTTCAACAAGAAAAGCTTGAGGAAGTAAATGATTCTTCCCAAGAATTACCAAAGGAATGGAGGTACTCAAAAGCTCACCGTAAAGATCTCATTATTGGTGAACCATCACAAGGTATGAGAACTAGATCTTCTTTTAGGAACTTTTGTCATTATTTTACATTTGTCTCTCAATTTGAACCAAAATCTTTAAAAGAAGCTGAAAATGACGAAAGTTGGATTTTGGCTATGCAAGAAGAATTGAACCAATTTGAGAGAAATCAAGTTTGGGAACTAGTCCCTATACCTAAATATTATTAAACCCCTTAGTCAACATAGATTTTGCATTATTAGAAGAGAATTAGACATTTTGGATATGTCTTAATTTTTCTTTTATATGATAATCTTTGAATGGTGGCATATGTTAAGGGGGAGAATATATTTAGCGAGAGTCGTTAATTTGATACATCTTTTTGATGATAACAAAAGGGGGAGAAATGGTTGGATTGCTTATATTCATAACAAGCGCCATCTTTTTGCTTATTCTTGATTTTATTTTCATTCTTGATTTTAGATATTATTTTAAAGCAATCAATGGTTTGTCATCATCAAAAAGGGGGAGATTGAGGTCCTAAGGTTACATGATAATTTTGATGATAACAATACACATTGATTCATTGAGGTATTACTAATATGTTTATTCAAGAATAAGATCATTGAAATAATTGTAAAATCAAGAAGAAGCTTATTAAAATGAAGTGTTGAAGCTAAGGAGAAGACTACATATTAAAGGCACCAAAGTTTAAGAACAAGGTTTGACTTAAAGAATGTGACACATGAGTAATGTTCAATCAGTTGGTCATATATTTCTCTATAAATATCTAAATGATGTGATTCTTAAGTCTTTGGAAAGCGTACTCAATTTATAACATTTTATATGTTTTAAAGAAATTCAAATTTCAAGTGCAATGTTGTCCAAATCATCTTTCAAGTTAAAAGACAAATAGAAGCAGCTGACATGAGCACCGAATACTATTTTAGACATATCTTGAGGTAGAGATATTCAAATGACTTGATTCTTATGGTATTGGAAAGATGATTTAATGAAGCACGTTTCATAGTTTTTGAAGAAATTCAAATTTCAAATGGAAGGCTGACATAATTGACATGCAACTCGGTGAACTGACACAAGGAAGAAAAATCAACTGACATGAGCACCAAATGGTCTTTTGCTCATATCTTAAGCTAGAAATATCCAATGACTTGATTCTTGCGGCATTGGAAAGATACTTAATGAAGCACATTGCATATTTTTTGAAGAAATTCAAATTTCAAATGGAAGGCTGACATAATTGACATGCAAGTCGATGGACTGACACAAGGAAGAAAAATCAAGTCACATGAGCACCGAATGGTTTTTCGTCCATATCTTGAGTTACAGATATCCAAATGACCTGATTCTTGATGTGTTGGAAAGCTTATTCAATTAGGCAGATCTTTTATGTATTTTAGATTTTCAAATTTCAAACAGAACATTGACAAAAATGGTAGACAATATTTTAGTTTTTATGGTGGGCAGAAAATTTGGAGTTGGTGTCTTCACTTAATTAAGTTCATCCCATTTGCCTATAAAAGGAGCCCTTCTCCCATGCATTTAACAAGAGAAGAATCCATCAAGCCATAAATAAGAGAAATATCAAGTTTAGAGAGCTTTTATATTCTTTATCTACTCTTTGAAGAGAGTTGTACTTTTATTGTAAACAATTCTCTTTGTTCTTTTTTATTGTGGTGAGAGTGAGATCTTCTTGTAAAGGATAATAGTTATCCTTGAAAGAACTCTTAGTATGGTGTTATCAAGAGTTGAAGGAAGAAGCCTTGGTGAGGTTGTCCATCAAGAAGAACTCTTGGTGTGGTGTTATCAAGGGTTGAAGGAAGTTGCCTTGGTGAGGTTGTTCATCAAGAAGAACTCTTAGTGTGGTGTTATCAAGGGTTGAAGGAAGTTGCCTTGGTGAGGTTGTTCATCAAGAAGAACTCTTGGTGTGGTGTTATCAAGGGTTGAAGGAAATTGCCTTGGTGAGGTTGTTCATCAAGAAGAACTCTTAGTGTGGTGTTATCAAGGGTTGAATAAAAGCCTTGGTGAGATTGTTCATCAAGAAGAACTCTTGGTGTGGTGTTATCAAGAGTTGAAAAAAAAAGTCTTGGTGAGGTTGTTCATCAAGCAAGTTATAAAGAATTCTACAACTTAGTAGAAAGCCTAGCTTGTGGAGCTAAGAGCCTGTGAACGTAGGCAAGGTTTGCCGAACCACGTAAATTGAGTTTGTACTCTCTCTATCCCTATTCTCTTTATATTTACTTGCACTTGTGATTGTTCATTATTGTTATTTTCTTGATTGCATCTTTGATAACTTCTAATTTCATCTTCTTTACCTTTATTCTTAAAGAAAGAGAAACCTAATTTTGATCTTTCAAGAAAAGTTTTACAAATCTGTTTTGATAAATAAAAACCCAATTCACCCCCCCTCTTGGGTTGCCATACCTAGGTCAACAGTTTTACAACCTTTTGTTTTTGTTTTACATTTGAATAGTCGGTAGTACCGTCTACCATCTTAACTTTTATTTGTTGATATTATCTTGTTATTAATATAAATAATTCATATCGTATTTGCTTACCTTTTAGTTTGTAGCGCTAAATCCGTTTCCTCGTGGATCAACCCCGGTCTTATCAGGTTTATTACTTCGACACTCCTATACTTGGGAGACAATCCTATTTTTGGATATCATTAGACACTCTTATACTTAAAAGATAATCCTTTTTGGATGTCTCAAATTTTTGGCGTTGATGTCGGTGAAGGTAAAATTTGGCCGTGCAAATTTGTAAGTATTCTCTTTTCTCGTTTTAGATCTTAATTTTTTCTTTGTTATTGGTTCATCTTTTCTTTTATTTTCTCTTTTAAGTTTGCATGAAAATTTGGTGTTGCGCATCTAGTGGTAGACTTGTTAGGAAAACATCATCTTCCTTAGAAAACATGGCCGACAATCAACTGGAAAGGTTCACAGATGAAAGGGATAATCGTTCCCAATAAAATAACTAAAACCAAATAAGAACCCTCAGAGATTACATAAATCTAATAAGGACTAGTGCACCATCTTGTGTAGTTCTCCTCTCGATGCAATCTATTTCAATTTCAAATGAAGTTTTGTTCAACATTTACCTATCTTTCATGGCCTCGATATAGAGAACCCATATTCACACTTAAAGAACTTTGAAGAGGTGTAACTCCTACAGTGACCCAAATTGTAGCATAAACACCATTAGATTAAAGTTTTTTCCTTTTTGTTTAAAAGACAAAGCTAGAAGATGACTACAAAATTTGAGGTCAAGTTTAATCAGTTCATAGGATAAGATGAAACAACAATTTTTGAATAATTTTTTTCCTTCCCATATAATAAATTCTCTTAAAAGGCAAATCACCAGTTTTACTCAAAAACTAGGAGAAATACTTTACCAATGTTAGGATAGGTATAAAGAATTACTTAATACTTGTCCTCACCATAGTTTTGAAACTTAAAGATTAGTTGCACATTTCTACCTCAAGATAAGCAACTAGTAGAACTAATGTGTAACAGACAATTTGGGGATAAAGACCCTGAGGAAGCAATTGACTACCTAGACTCATTAGCAGAAAAGGCCTAAAATTGGGATACTGCTGACACTTATGAGGTGCCAAGCAAAATACTACCCTTGATATCCAATAGAGGCATATATAAACTTAGGGAAGACTATGACCTTTAAGCCAAATATGCACCTTTAACTAGAAAAGTCGAGAATTTAGAAATGAAAAAGGGTGGTTAATTGAATTCTCTTTAAGAAATTGTCTATCACCTTTGTAATGCTAATGACCATCCTACTGATGATTGCCCAACGTTGCCTACTTTTAGGGAATGTCTTCATGAACAAGTCAATGCCTTAAACACTTTTAAAGGGTTAAATCACAATCCATACTCACAAACCTACAATCCCGGTTGGAGAAATCATCCGATTTTTAGTTGAAAAAATGACAATCATGCACAATCTTCACAAGTCCCTTTTCAAACACACCAAAATTTTCAAAGTTCTCATGATCATGCATATGCCTAGGAAGGACCTTGAAGAAACATTGCATTCATTCATTGCAAAGCTATAGACCTTTAATAGTCAAACTGATCGACACTCTTGTAAAATTCGCATCTACATTTAGCATCTAAGAAAAAGGAAAATTTCCTTCTCAAACATTCCAAAACCCCAAAGATCAATCTAACTCAAGTGGGGGTGGTTCAAATAGCCATTATGTGGACCAAGCCAAATTAGTCATGACCATTCGCAATGGTAAGATTGTTGAAAAACACATTCCTAAACATTATGAGAAAGAAAATAAATCCATCTCTAAGGGTAAGGAAGAGGTTACCAAACCAATACTGAGCGAAGAAGGAACCAAATCCCCCCTCTGTGCCTCCATTACCTTAAGCATTAACCATACAAAAGAAGCCAAACCACAATTCTAAAATTTTTGAAATTTTCAAATAGGTAAAGGTTAATATTTGCTAGCTAGATATGATCAAACGGGTACCTTCTTATGCAAAATTTTTAAAAGATTTGTGCACTATGAAAAGAAAATTGAATGTGAAAAAGAAGGCATTTTTAGTCAAGCAAGTACGTGTTATTCTACAAAACAATAATACAGTGAAATATAAGGATCCAGATTGTCCTATAATTTCATATATTCGAGATCATAAAATTGAACAAGCTTTACTTGATCTTGGTGCTAGTGTGAATTTGCTTGCCCACTCGATTTTTCAGAAACTCAATGTAGGTGAGTTAAAATCTACTTATTTTATGACTCTTGTGTTTGCTGATAAATCAATTAAAGTGTCAGGAGGAGTAGTAGAAGTTGTTTTAGTTCAAGTTGATAAATTAATTTATCTAGTAGATTTTATATTCTTGGATGCATAACCAATGGAAGTATGTAATTCAATTCCTATCATTTTAGGGCGTTCATTTTAGCTACCTCTAATGCTTTGATTAATTGCAAGAATAGAGTCATAAAGCTATCATTTGGGAACATGACAATGGAACTTAATATTTTTAATATGTGCAAACAATCGCATGAAGAAGATGATGAAATTGAGGAAGCTAATATGATTGAAACTATTATGGAAGACCACATCCAAAAATGGAGTTTTCTTATCCTTTGAAAACCTATTTAGTTAAATCATTAGAATCGAGTATGCAAGTAGAGTCTTATCTTTCTAATATATGTTCTTTACTAGACTATGCACAGGTGATGGAAAAAGAATCAAAATCATGATTCGAAGAATTGGAACAAACGAATGAAAGCAAGGAAAAGGAAGCTCCCAAATTAGAACTAAAGCCTTTACCTGAAAGACTAAAATACACATATCTTGGGGAGAATCAGACATATCTAGTGGTAATTTCTTCATCCCTCACAGGTGAGCAACAAGGTATGTTAATATAAGTCCTTAAAAAGCATAAAAATGCAATTGGGTGGACCTTAAAAGACATAAAAGGCATTAATCCTTTGATTTATACACATAGAATACATTTAGAAGCAAATGCCAAAACATCCCAACAATCTTAAAGAAGATTAAATCGACATATGAAAAAGGTCATTAGGGCTGAAGTTCTTAAACTACTTGATGTGGGAATTATCTACCCTATCTTGGATAGAAAGTGGGTAAGCCCCATACAAGTAGTACCTAAAAAATTTGGCATTACAGTGGTCAAAAATGAAAAGCATGAATCATTACCAACTCGAGTCTCATCTAGTTGGAGGATGTACATTGATTATAGAAAATTAAATGTTGTCACCAAAAAAGACTATTTTCCTTTACCACTCCTTAATCAAATTTTAGAAAGAGTAGCAAGGGACTTCGACTTCTGCTTTCTCAATGAATACTCAGGCTGTTATCAAATTTTTGTTGCACTTGAAGACCAAGAAAAGACCATATTCATATGCCCCTTCGATGCTTTTGCATTTAGAAAGATGCCTTTTGGGCTTTGTAATGCCCAACCACTTTTCAAAGATGCATGTTAAGTATTTTTTATGACATGGTTGAGTATTGTTTAGAAGTTTTCATGGATGATTTAACTATTTTTCAAAATTCTTTTGATAATTGTCCTAAAAACTTAGAAAAAGTCTTAAAAAGGTGTGAAGAAAAAAGTCTTATCTTGAATTGGGACAAATGTCATTATATGATTACCTCGAAAATTGCCCTAGGTCATGTGGTGTCTTCCAAGAGAATTGAAGTGGATAAAGCAAAA
The DNA here is from genome assembly GCA_013180625.2 of Boswellia sacra. Classification (NCBI taxonomy): domain Eukaryota; kingdom Viridiplantae; phylum Streptophyta; class Magnoliopsida; order Sapindales; family Burseraceae; genus Boswellia; species Boswellia sacra. The sequence goes on from SNVD02004214.1 coordinate 42,862, forward strand.
ATTGGAATTAATTTCCCATTTGCCTCCACCAAAAATAGTCAAAGAGATCTATTCATTCTTAGGGCATACTAGATTTTATAGGAGGTTTATAAAAAATGGGAGTGCTATATTTAAACCTCTTTGTAACCTCTTATCAAAAGATACTTCTTTTGAATGGACTCATGAATGTCAAAATACTTTTGATAAATTAATTGGACTTTTAACATGTTCTCCAATTATGCAATCTCCTGATTGGTCCTTACCTTTTGAATTGATGTGTGATGCGAGTGATTATGCAGAATGTTGTCTTAGGACAAAGAAGAGAAGATAAGCCTTATGTAATATACTACGCAAGTAAAACTTTAAATGATGCACAAATGAATTACACTATAACTGAAAAAGAACCACTTGCAACAGTATTTGCATTAGACAAATTTCGCTCTTATTTAATTGGTTCTCCAACTCTTATTTACACTGACCATGCAGCTATAAGATATTTAATGTCTAAACAGGATACAAAACCTAGATTGATGCGGTGGATCTTATTGCGCCAAGAATTCAACATCACAGTAAAGGATAAAAGAGGAGCTGAAAATATCATTACAGATCATTTATCAAGATTAATGATAGAGACATCAATTGAGACCTCACCTATCAATGACTCTTTTCTTGATGATTTTTTATTCTCCATTGTTGCAATACCTTGGTTTACTAACATTGTAAATTGTCTTGCAATAAGAAAAATTCCACCTCATTGGATTGCTCAAGACAAAAGTAAGTTTTTGACAAATGTGAAAATTTTTTATTGGGATGATCCATATTTGTTCAAATATTGTCCTGACTAAATAATTAGAACATGAATACTTGACAATGAGGTAAGTAGTGTCATTAATTTTTATCATTCTGAAGCATGTGAAAGACATTTTTCATCTAAAAAAACAGTTGCTAAAATCTTGCAATGTGGATTTTATTGGCCTACCTTATTTAAAGATGCACATGCATTTTGCAAAACTTATGAAAATTGTAAAAAATTAGGATCCATTTCAAAACAAAATATGATACCTTTGAATCATATTCTTGTTGTTGAAATTTTTGACTGTTGGGATATTAATTTTATGGGCCTTTCCCATCATCATTTAGTTTTGTGTACATTTTTGTTACAGTAGACTATGGTTCAAAATGGGTTGAGACAATTCTATGTCGAAACAAAGATGACAAAACAATTATCAAATTCTTGAAAGAGAATATCTTGTGTAGATTTGGAATTCCTCGAGCCATTATTAATGATAGGGGTACACATTTTTGTAATAAACCATTTGAAACTCTAATGAAGAAATATGAAATAACCCATAAAGTTTCTATACCGTATCACCTGCAAATAAGTGGACAAGTTGAATTAGCTAATGGAGACATCAAACAGATTTTAGGAAAAAACAGTTAACCCAAACCGTAAAGATTGGTCTCTAAGACTTAATGATGCATTTTGGACCTACTAAACTGCTTTTAAAACATTATTAGATACGTCTCCTAACAGATTAGTTTATAAGATTGCCTGTGGAAATTGAGTATAAAGCTTATTGGGCCATTAAAACATTTAATACAAATTTGGATTATGCTTGCAAGTTATACTCCAACTGAGTGAACTTGAAGAAATTAAGAATAAGGCTTATGAAAATTCTAAAATCTACAAAGAAAATATAAAGGTTATTCATGACAAATTCATTGTTAGAAAGTCGATTTTTCAAGTCCATTTTTTAGTTCTCTAAAAACTGTTGCTTACCCTATATTCATTTTCTGTTCTTTTCTCTCATTTTCTTTACATGGATACCATTCTCTCAAATTTGCACAAACATTTTCTCTCTTTTCCTCAAAATGATTTGCTTAAAATTTACAAAGCTCGAGTAGAAAGACTAAAGATGTTGATACGCAAGGGTATTCCTACTGATTTAAGATGGTTAATTGAAGTCAAGGTTCGATTTTCCTGTGAAATTTCAGATGATCTTGTGTCTCATATGCCAGGTTTAGGATGAAGCTCTTATGCCAAAAAGAGAAGAGCTAAAAGATTACAAGTCTATCACAAATGTGCAAGATGGACTTGTAACCAATGTCACCGCTCATTGGGATTTCTGTCTAACAATCGAGAGGATAAGCTACAATTCATTACGAATGGACTGAGTACAGAGTTTGTGGATAATATCCAATTGACTCTTGAGATGCATTCTTGTCGAATTGTGCAACGTGAAATTTTGAAATTATGGTGCAATTTCGAGAAGAGAATGCACGTTACAGACTCAAGAACTTGACTCAAAATGATCATGTTTGCCAGTTTATAAGAAAACTGGGTAGGAAGCATATCCAACTCATAGAAGGTGTTTAAGCCGAATCTGGACGTAAAACCAGAGGAAAATGTGAGCCACAATCACAATTACCTATATATATGCATATGTGCTATCATTTTTGAATTTTTTGTCTTATAACTGTCATTTTTTAATTTATATCTCTATCTTTCGGTTAACTTTTGCATTTATGTTGTCTTACTTCTATCATTTTTTTGAATTTCTATGCTTCATTATCAAACTTTTTTAACAAACAGCTGAGCTACCTATATAGATGTCATCATTAGAATATCTTTTTGCACTCTATTAATATGATATCTTCGTTCTTCACTTCACACATATAGTTAGAGAGTTGCATAGACATGGAGGGAACCTCGAAACGTCGAATCCAAAAGATATGTGTATTTTGTGGATCTCAACCTGAAAAAAATGAAGAGTTTGTAGAAGTAACAAATTATCTTAGTAGGCTATTAGCTGAAAGTATGATTCGTGTTGTTTATGGGAGAGGTAGCCTTGGGTTAATGGGTTGTGTGTCAACAGCTGCACTCTTAAGAGGCAGTCAAGTTCTAGGTGTTATTCCTAAAGCTTTGGCTGTAGAAAGCATCATTGAAAAAATAGTTGGGCAGGAGTTACAGGTCTCCTCTTTGCGTGAATGCATGGCATAGATGCTTATCAATTTAGATGCTTTTATTGCTTTATCAGGTAGCTTTGGTACTTTCAAAGAAATTTTTCAAATTGCCGCTTGGGCCCAATTGAATCTCCATTAGGAACCCATAGGTTTGTTGAATGTTGAAAATTTCTTTGATCCTTTATTACGTTTTGTTGATGAAGCTGTTGAACATAATTTTATCTCACATTCGGCACGACAGATCCTTGTTTCTGCCACTACTACTAATGAATTACTTGACAAATACAAGTAGTCGAGTATGAACCTAACCCAACAATAACTCAAAAAGTGTCTTCCAGGGGGACATAACAAAAAGTGCAAATTGGATCTGACACTCCGTTTGTAATTTTTCTTGACTTTTCTTTTATTTGTAGTATTTTATTTTACGTGTCTTTCAGGTCATCTCTTTTGAATAACTGAAATTTCAGGTAATATCTCCTATACTTTATCTTTCTACATTTAAACACTGAGGACAATGTTTCATTTGGTTGGGGAAGAAAAGATAGTAGACATAAGTGTATTTTACATATCCTTTTTTCAAAAGAAAAAAAAGAGCAAGTAATTAGTTTTAGTGTGGAGGTGTAAGGAGTTCAATTCCTCTTGAGATGCATTCTGGGTCAGGAATGGCATAGTAAAGAGGGTAATTTTGAACTCTTGAAACCCATTCCAACTGACTTGTTATTTTGATTTTGCACTTTTGAGACTCATTTTAGCTAACTTATTATTATTAGTTTTGATTTTTGAATTTTATAATGAGGTTGTCTTATTCACTTCACTTTGAATTATTCAAATCTATAAACTTTCATAACTCTACCATTTAATAAACTGTTTGCTCACGTACTCATTAAGCAAGTATCATGAACTTTTCTTCACACACAAACACCTTGATGCATAATTGTGGATTGCAAAATGAAATGTTGCAATATTTGAGTTCTTTTGTTTTGTTTAGGATAACAACAAAAGGAAGGGGAAAGTAAAAAAAAAAAGACAGAGAAAAGAAATAAATAAATAAACAATTGTCGATAAGTTTAGTCTCGTAGACTCCTTAATTCGAACAATTAAGCCCGAGGGGTGCCTCAACACCTAATACCCTAAGACCAACTGGTTTGAGAGCTATTGGCCCAAAGCTCATCACATGGATAAGGAGAAAGTTTAAGGGGATTGAACATTGCACTATCCATAATTCTCTAAGCAAAAATAAAGCATCGACAATCCGAGTCGTTAATCTCGTAGGGGTTTCTTAACACTTAATACCCTAAGGCCAACTAGTCTGGGAGTCATTAGCCTAAGGCTTACTACATGTGTTAAAGATGTATTGTTTCAAAGAAAAAAAAATGATGATGAATGAATGCCCCATGTGTAAGAATGTTAGCCTTGACAACTATTAGAATCGATATGGCTTCTTTCTAAACAACCCCATAGTTTTGTGTCGGTTGAGCACAAAAAGAAAGTTTGTTAATACCTTGACTGAAGGGTACATGAGTCTTTTAAAAAAATTTGTTAAGAGTTTGTTTATTTGGATAAAATCAAGGAGAGTACAATAATGATCACCTAAAATGTAAAATTCAATAAATCATTAATGAATAATAATGTTTTATTTGCTAAGGACTAGCAATAAGTTGGTTGGGAGGTGTAATGAATACTTAAATGTGTATGATTAATAAGAGCTTAATCTGTTATTTTGCACTAATAGTGTCATAAAATTTCTCAACTTAAGCATCTTTGTAGTCTTTGCATCTTTTGAATTAGCTTCTTCTTAATTTCAATGTTTGTTGTAAGTTCGGTAAAATGGGCATAACTTTCTATTCATAGATCATAATAGTGCAAATTTTAATTTGTTAGAAAGCTGATTAAATTATCTACAAGATTGTATTTCAGATGCATCATGAAATTCGAGCTTTTAATAGACCAAAAAAGGGCTTGAAGTAAACCCATCTGTAGTTTCAGCCCAGCTTGACCTTGCCTCCGTATTTGGACCATATCTCTTGATATAGATATCTAAATTGTATGAATCTAGATAGTCTAGAAAGCTGAGAGAAATATCTACAACTTTCATAAGACATGTGATCAAAATTCTAAATATTTCGATGTCAAAATTAGTGGTCAAATTCAATACACATGATAATCCAAATTATTAATAAGATATTTTATAATTGTCCTTTTGTTATTTGACAAGTTTACCCTCGAATGTATCTATAAATAGAGGTGCATTGTGACCTATTAGGAAATCTTAGCTCTTGATAGGTACTCTTAATATTATCTCTCTTGTGTTTTGTTATTTTGATGTTATTAATAAATCATTTTCTTTTTGTAATTTATTTTCTTTCTTACATAATGTCTTGCTAACTTTTCTCTTGCTAAGGTGAAACGCTGAAAAACCCTTGATATGAGAATAAGGATTCTCTACCAATTTCTTGTGTGCTTAATAATGGTTAATGTCATGGGCCTCTCTTACCTTTTGACTTTATTTCATCAATATAGACAGTTTTTTTTCATAAATTTAGTCCCTATATTTTATAAAAGTCATCACAGACATCCCTTCTATTAAATTTACCGTTAGATGACGTCATCTTTCCATCCAAATATCTTGCAATTACTTAAATGCCCTTCAAAAAATTCTTAAATTAAATAATTTCAATTAAAAAATAAATAAATAATTTAAAGGACCCCCAAAACAAATTAAACTGCAAAGACCACCCCTAAAAATCCAATCGCTACCACCACAAACTTAAAATCTAAGCTCATACCCCAACTTCAATATCCCGCAAGCCAACAACTAGAAACAAACACCACCACCTCAAGAACTCAATCACCACCACCAACAGAAGAAAAAAACAACCCATTATCAAAACAAACAAAATCATAAATAAATTAAGACCCATTTCACAAAAAATAATGTTTGGATTAGAGAGAGAAAGGTGTTGTGATTGTTATGTGAGAGAGAGAAAGGTGTTGTGATTGTTATGTTAGAGAGAGAAAGGTGGAGGAGAGGGGGATGATGAAGAAATCGATTTTAGATTCTGACATGAGGAGGGAGAGTGGTTCACGGTTAGTGAGGGAAGGAGGAAAAAATAGATTGTATAAGAAGAATAAGATGGTAGATTGTACTCTGGTAGTGTACTTACAAAATAGCAATGTTTTGTTATTGTTTTGTTCATTTAATGTCCAAAAGTTAGTGTGGTCGAGTGGTTAAGGGCACGCTAGACCTAAGCTGTGGGTTCGAATCGCCATGGTACCAATTTTCAATTGCTTTTGAGTTTTTTTTTTTTTTGTGCATTTAGCAAAAGAATAAGAGATGTTTTATTATTATGTTGTTGGTTCAATGTCCCAAAGTTAGTGTGGCCAGGTGGTTGAGGGCAAGCTGAAGTACAAGAAGTCTTGGGTTTGAATCCTTATGTCACCAACTTCACATTATATTAATTTTAAAAGACTTAAAAGGCTAAAATGACTATTATGACATTCAAATTTGACTTACTTACAAATATTTAACGGTTAAATTAATAGAAGGGGGCCTGTGATGACTTTTTCAAAACATAGGGACTAAATTATAAAAAATGCAAAACGGTCCATATTGATGAAATAAAGCTAAAAGGTAGGGGAGGTCCATGACATTAACTTGCTTAATAATCATAATCTTGTATAGTTTATTTTATATGATTTATATTTATTTTCCTAATCAATCTTGACACCACTTGTAAAGTGGAGGTCTTGATCCATTATAGACAATCCTTGGCACATCAAATGCTTGGATCCTTTCTCGACATCGTATGTTTCTTCCTTATGGACACAAGTCCAGTTAGGATCATTGATTTGTTATAGATATATAGTGATTGGCTCATTGGATGCTTGAAACCATTTACAAGAAGTGGTATAACTATTGGTAATAAAACAAATATAATTCATATAACTAAAATGGGTTTAAATGCATACCTTCCGATTGGAACCTCCTTGATGTGTGGATTTCAATTAAGTTATAATTGGGTTATTTATCTTTATTTGATATATCAACAGTGGATCCCCTAACCTTAACTTTCATTATTATTGTGAAAATTCTTATTACTTTTGTAGTTTAATTATTCTCGTTTATTGCTTATAAAAATATTCTTTCATTTGCTATGGTAGGTAAATTTTACCACCTATTTTCATGGATGGTTTTATCACCTCTTATTTTTATTTCACATTTGAATGGTCGATTGTATCACTTACCATCTTTTTTTATTTTTTAATATCATCTTGTTATTTATTTGCATTATTCATATCATATTTCTCATACTTTAGTTTGTACCATTAAATTCCCTTCCAAGTGGATCGACCCCGGTCTTGTCGGGTTTATTACTTTGACAGTCTTATACTTGGGAGATAATCCTTTTTGGATGTGTCATTACTTATACACTCTTCTGCATATGTTTTCTCACTTCTGAGAACTTCTCTCTCTTTCTACAAATTATTGATTTGTGCTTTCTATTTTTCCCATGTTTCAAAAAGCACATTATAAGCAAGTTGAAGTTCCATATGATAATTTGATTCCTCCTTTGCAACAGATTCATCACAGTCTGATATGTTCTGCTTAGTTATGTCAAACATGACTGATTTGCCTTTATCAAACACAGTACCAGCAAATGCAACAAAGTTATTGGAATGTTCTTCTTCATAAGATTATGTTTATATATCATCAATCTAGGTTACACAAAAACATTTATCCATCTTTCTCTTGTAATTAGGACACTCAAATTGTATATGTCTAAATCCCATACATGTGAAGCATTGTAATTGACCTTTCTTGTCAGGTTTCTCTTGAATCTTCTTGGCTGGTTCTTTGAGGAATTTCTTTGTGTCAAAGCTCCTTGCTTTTTGTGTTCTATTAGGATTTTTCTTTTTGAGATTCTCCTTTCATATATTTAACAAAGTTCTTTGTCAAATATGCAATCTACTCATAATCTGAATTGTCACTTTCTTTCTGTTCTAAAGTAGCAGAGAAAGCAATTCTCTTTTCCTTCTTTCTTGATTTCAACCCCATCTCATACGCTTGAAGAGAACCAAGCAGTTCATCAACCCTCATGGTCTTCACATTATTGCTTTCTTCAATAGTTGTAACCTTAGGCTATAATTTATCTTGTAAAGATCTAAGGATCTTTCCTACAATTTTATCCTCAGAATAATAATCACCAAGCATGTAAGCAGCATTAGTTATTTCACAAAGCCTCGTATGAAAATCACTTGTGGTCTCATCTTCGTGCATAGTAAGATTTTCAAACTTTGAAGTCAAGATAAGTAATTTAGAATCTTTTACCTTTTTAGTACCTTCATACTTTACCTCGAGAATGTCCCATGCTTGTTTTGCGGTGGTGCACTTTGAGATCAACCCAAATTGTTGAATATTGACAGCGCTAAAAATGGTATTTATTTCTTTAGAATTCTAGCTTGAAAGTCTATATTGCGCTTCAGTCTATTCATTTTCTGGTTTCTCAAATCGTTGTTCACCTTCATTAGTCTTCGTTGATGTTGTCCATCCATCAACAACACTAGTCCAAACTCTATCATCAAGCGATTTCAAGAAGATCTTCATCTTAACCTTGTAATAGGCATAATTTCCATCTTCGAGCAATGGTGTTTGAGTGAGTGAACTTCCATTCCGTAGTCCTTCCATACCTACAAAAGGAAATTTTGATGTACACTTGTATGTCAACCTGCTCTAATACCAATTGTTAGTTTTCGTAGTGTATGGATGGTTAAGATAGACGTAAATAAAATAGTTAAGAATAACAAAATAGAAAATTTTACATGGTACGGCTATCAACCAGCCTATATCTACCAGCAACAAGAGTGGCTATCCACTATGCTATATGTGTTTACACTCAACTCCAAAATCTTAGTAGTAGACACCCGCTCACTCACCAACCTAATCTATTTAAACTTAATCACCCTTGATCACAACCAAAGTCCTTCGTACACATTTCTGATGTTGCACTTCACAGACTTGTCGGATTTAACTACAACAATTTAATCAGACATAAACAACACAACTGTTACAGAATCATATAATCACTCAACTCTTTTAAACTTACACGACTTAATAACTCTCACAAATCAGATCTACGCACATACTCAACACATGACTCATGCACAATCAAAACTCACTCAATTATAAAGGTTTTATAATGAAAATCCCAAACACAAAAAGGCACTCAGGTGCACTTCACGATTCTGCCCATACACCACTTTCCTATGTTAAGCCTTGAGTGCTTCCCTTTATATAGCTTACGTGAATAGCTATATAACTCATGTAATCAATAATTCTAATCATAATCAAATCCCTGCAAAACTAAAATAGGATGATTAGATAAACTATAGCAAAGCATATCACAATATCCTAATCCAAATAGGAAATTGTAATCAATTAAAATACTAAGCCAATTAGGATAAGTATCAAAAGTATTCCAATTTTAAAAGCTTTCCAATAATCAAACCTTTTTCTAAAATAAATATCTCATAATGCATTAGGAAAAAAAATCACACATGTTTTTATCACAAGTTGACAAAAATAAAATTTTAATCACATGCATGAAAGTTGCCATGTGTCATATTAACAGTAACATCACTTTCGACATATATACTTATACACACACACACATTCTCTCTCTCTCTCTCTCTCTCTCTCACATAAATGTTTTTGAAATATATATTAATCATAGTTTTAATGCTAAGAAAAACTATAACTTAATTGGTTGTATCATACAATGAATTGTTTAATTGTTTAATCATTCAATCATTCGATCATCCATAACTATATATAGAAAAAGTAATAATTACACTATGCCATTATATAAACCATTATTTTTTTAGCTTTTTATATTGACGAAATTATTTAATTTTGTTAAAGAACGATAGTTTTAGTAAATATACACAGTCTTCAAGAACATAAAATAATAATGATATAAACTCCTTAATCTTTAATCTCTCTAATATTCAATTCAACAAATATTAGAATTACAATATGATTATAATCACTCAAGCCCCAAATGTCGATACAATATTGGCATAATCATTATAATTTTTCCTATTAATTGCATCAAGAATTACAATAAGGGCTACTTTGAAAGCATAATCCTTGTTAGGGTGCACTGTGACCATGAGTTTGTCCTTTCCAAGCAAGATGCTTTGAGCTATACATTTCTTATGCATCTGCATATCAAAGAAGCAATTTAGCTTAAGGTTCACAAGTAAAAGACTAGATAGATTGTGATGATATAGAGTAACTAGTGCCTAAGTCGTGTAATTGACAGGGAAGGAATAACTTTATTTATTTATTTTACGAAAAGTCTTACTTGTGCAATAACTGTGGTGGACACTCTAGCATAGACAACACAAGATTGTTATAGCCAACTACCTTTGACCTTAGAGTCACAAATGTTCTCCTGTGTGTTGTTTGCTAAGAGCACATCTAATGTGGCCTTTGATTGGAACATTGAAGATCGTTTAGCAGAAAAGATTAGGTTCCTAGAGTCTTTACTATCTCCCTTATAAGCTTGCATCTATCATGAGCTGTCATTATCTACATAAATCAAACAAGTAATGTGTTAAAAATTAGTAATTGATCATAAGCTTTACATAGTTGCACATGTAAGGTGCGACCTTTTTTCGTAGAGTGACAATGGGATTTCCAATAGCATCAACTAAAACGTGGCATTCACGAATGCCTAATAGGGTAGCTTTTACTTTCAAAATGACGTTGTCGTTCGTGTCCTGAACAACAAAGTTTCCATTGGTTATGGTCAACTTTCTCATAATTGTAAGATCGACAGGATAATTGTAAGCACAAAACTAAGGGTTGAAAATTGAAACATTAGTAATGGGATAAGCCATTGGTATATTAGCTACTGTTGGATAAGCTTTTGGTGGAAAATTTATTGTTGACTAATCTAATGGCTTATTAGATACTGATGGATATCCTAGTGGTGGTGGTGGTGGTGGTGGATAAGTACTGGTTAAATGTTCCATTGAGATTGAGAGTGAGGGGATGGATGGACTTTGCATTTTACTGGGAAATCCTTTTGTGAGGATTCTTATATAAAGTGATCAAGCATCAGTCAATGGCTATATCAAAATTGAGGGAGAAAAACAAAATTGAGTGAGGGTTCGAATAAGGCTCAAAGAAAACCAAGCCATTTAATACGAATTAATTAAAGTAGCTTCTTTTGGCAAGTCACTATATATATACCTATAAATCTATTTCTTAAAAGCTCTTGTCTTCTAGCGAATCATATTATTGTTTTTATTATATTTTTAACTAAATTCAAGCATAATCTACTTAATTTGGTTAATTATATAAAATTATTTGTGAAAATCTGAGGATCAAATCAAATAGAAATTAAATTATTATCATAGCCTCAACTTTTGGTGAATGCTTTAATCTATTACTATATATATATATTCTAGGAGTGGATTTCTGCATGCCTCCAATTAGGCTGGATTGCCTCCTTTGAGTGTGCCTCTAGATTTGAAAAATGGTGGAATGGGCTGGTTGGGCTTGTGTTTTTTGTCTAGCAAGGGGCACCGCTTCTGTCGATCGTGGGTGCAACTTTCATTTCCTTTGAATGAGGTGGTACTTGCAAATGCACTTCAATGGCTAAGCCAAATATTGGTTATGTGTTTAGGCTTAGCAATGTGATAAATGATAGAAATTAGTAATGGAAGTAGAAGGAGCAGTAGAGAAAAGAGATTTTTGATAGAGATATTTCTTGGATACTTTTTAGGCTTTCTCCTTCTCCTCCTCTTTAGCTTTTTTCCCTTTATTATTTATTGGTAGCACCTTTCCTCTTCCCAGGTTCTTACATAATCATTATTCATGCTCCCCTTTTCCTTTTCTTAATCTAACACAGCTTGCTCCTCCTCCCTTTTCCTATTTTCCAAGCCTCACTCAATAGCCACCTAAACTCCCCGTCCAAGCTTGACACAACCACCTAAACTCCCTATTCAAGCCTAACATAGCTGCCTAAGCTCCTTACCTAAGCCAGAACTATTATAACCTTATTTTCACAAATCTTTTCCTATTTTACCCTTTGTATAGGCCATTGGGCTTTATGTTTTGTTGATCTTGGGTCAATTGGGCTTGGGCCAGCCTGTGTAACATATTCAGTTCCTTCACATGTTCCCTTTTTTGCATTATGCTTGTGAGATCTACTGAGCCTATTATAGATTGAAAGAAGACCATAGCAAAAAATATTCTCCTTTCCCATTTCAATTTCTAGGTTTGCCAGCAAAGGGCCTTTTATACTGCCCTTTTTGTTGCTACAATTGTTTGTGCTTTTCTATTACCTTTGTGTCCTTTACATGTCATCTGACTCTACCCTTTGCCCCCTTGCCCTTTCATTCTACCACTTCCCAAAGAGAAGCTATCAATACAAGGCCCTTGACATGGAGGCTAAGGTGTCGATCACTACGAGAAATTCACTTTTTACAATGATATTTTTTCTCGCTAAAAGTAGAAAATTGGTCGCATAAACTTTTTGCGATGAAAAAAATTTCGTCACACCTACGTAGTAGAAAGTGGGTCGTAGAAAGTCATTACAACGAAAAATGGGTTTGTTGTAGAAGAGTTTCTTGCGATGAAATTTCATCACAAAAACCGATCGATAGTGACAAATTTTCATTACAAATGAGCTAAAGGAATGATATATTATTTTTTCAACAACAACAAATACGATATTTTGTGACAAAATATCGTTGCGGATTTTATCTTAGCGACGAATTTTGTAGACAAATATAAATATTTTGTGATGAAATATTGTTGCTAAATAGAGATATTAGCAACTAATTGTCATCGCAATATGTTTAGTATTACTAGCAACGATTTTCCCTAGAAAGTGTTTAGAAATTTCTCACGGATATTTTGCGATGAAATTTCATCCCAAAAGACAATTTAGCGGCAAATTTTTTATGCAAAACAATTTATTTAGCAACAAAAATTTTCTCACAAAATAAAATGTAAAAATTTTAAAATTGACTTTTCCGTTTACAAATTTATTAAATCAAAATTATATTTATACATTTTGCAACAAATAATTTGTCACTAAGTCCAACTTTTTGCAACAAAATTTCATTTTGCAAAATATATTATAAAAATTTTAAAATTGTTTTTTTTACAAATTTATTAAATTAATATTTTGATTTAATAACAAAATATTTAAATTAAGAAAAATTTTTTCCTGATACAACTTTATTTCATATAAGAACAATCTTATTAAGTGAAAATAAATTACAAACAAAAATTAAATTCCTAGTTTACAATGTATGAACTTTGCTCTACATAGAAAATTTACAGTAGACATGGTCCCATCCTTCAAAAGTAAAGTTGATTATTTACAATAAATGAAAACACTCTCCAAAGTTGATAATACATGACGTATCAAATTTATACTATAAAGACAACTTTAAAATAAAATAAAATCACTCTCCAATGCCCCTCTCCAATTGTTGGTCTTGTAAAAATCTTCAAGTCCACCACACCTTTAAATAGACTGATTCAAAATGCAAAAAAAAAAAAAAAAGGTTAATCAATAAACATTAAAACAAAAGGCCAAACGAAAAAAGTATATAATCATATTAATAAAATATAACACCACACATAAATATGTTTGAAGAATAAATGTAAGTTAAGGTGTAAAAAAGAATAAATTTTAGAGAGATAAAATGAGAAGAAAGAGTAGAAAGTTAGGAAAAAAAAAAGGAAATGAGAAAATTGCAGAGTGACATTGATATATATATGTATTTATATATGTGTGTGTGTGTGTGTATGTGTGTATGATATGCAATGAAATATCATAGCTAAAAGTTTTCTGAAAATTTGACCTCTCGACCATGTGGGAAAAATCCCAGCTAATTTTTTTATGAATTTTTTGCTTTTGCGACGAAATTTTTTATTTTTTGGTACAAAAATTTTGTCCCTAGAAGTTTCCAAAAATTTTCCAAGCAGACAAAATCCCCAAAAAAATTTTAATTTGTCAATGAAATTTTTGGTTCTTGCGATGAAATTTTCATCGCAAAATGTTTTCCTAAAATAATTTGATAAAATTTTTGATCAATTAAAGAAAATCAAAATGAAGGACGACAATTGAACCCATTCAATATTATTCAATGTAAAATTTATTTGATTTATTCTAATTTCTATTTTATACCCATAATATAATTTTTTTAAATGAATTTTTTAATGGTTTCTTATTATAGCCTACATAAAGGACTTATATTATGCTAGTAATTATTTAATTTTTATGTATTTAGTTAATGTTTTATATACAGTTATTTTAACATAGTACTTTTTAATTACTATTTTAATATATAATCTATGTGATTATTATTATCATTATTTAATCCCACTTATAGTGATAACTAATTACCTAGGTGGAAATTAATTTTTAGTATATATAATCTAATTGACATGTAACATACTATTAGGAAAGATTTAGTTTATTAATCCTACATTTATCATAATCAACTAATAATTTGATGTAATAATTGATAATTATTATAATACGGAAAGAATTAATAATTTATATAGGAAATAACATGATCATGTATATAATCTTCAACCTAATTAATTTAATTAAATAAATATATTATATATGTAATTAATCAATTTACTCATCTAAATTAAAATAATTTTCATTAGGTTAACACAAATCAACGAATATTCTTTCTATGTTGGGTTTTTATTGTATTACTTTGATTAATAAATAATCAAATTGATGAGAAAATAAGATTACATTAATTGATAATAAATAATCAAATTGATGATGAAATAAGATTATATTAGATTGATAATAAATAATGAAATTACAATATAGATGTACAATATTATCTTATGTATTAAGTTTTATATTTAATTATTTTACTTTTTGATTATTTTAATACATATTTAACTACTTGATTATCTAATAAATCAAATAGTTCAAATATATTTAACTCAAATTTAATATTATACGTTTAAGATCCATGATTTGAAATAAAAATATAACATTGAGATTTATCGTATTACCTATAGTTTAAAACAAAACAAATTAATATTATATTAATTACTTTCTAATACATATTTATGATACTTACTTATATTATATTAAAGATATTGCATATTATGCACATTTATTCATATTATTAACATGTTTGCGAAAGCACATTATGACTGCTTATTCTATGATGCTGATATTGAGCGCAAAAATATTTACTCATGTTATTACATTAGATTATAAACTGTGAATTAATAATTAATACCATACCTAGTCTCTAATAGTTATATAGAATTTATTCACTTTCATTTATTCTTAAGTTACAAGTTGCAAGCTAAACTTAGAATCTTTTAATTAATTCTATCTTGTATCTTTAATCAATTAATCTTTCATTGCTTTATTAAGTAACTATGGTTACAAGGTTATTAACAAATCCATGGAATTCATTTTATTTTTAATTCTTTATTATTTAATCCTTTATAATTTAATTGATCTTGACTATAATGAGATTAATTAATTTATCATTAATGTAAAGTTTATAGGAAAAAAATTAGTTTGTTAACCTTATTTAGAATAATCAATTAATAATTTGACGTAATAGTTGACTACTATTACCATAAAACTATGGCAAAAATTAATCATTTTGTTATTAGATTTTGTGATGAATTTTCGTCGCAAAAAACAAAAGTATAAGAAGTTCTCTGTGATGAATTTTTTGTCCTTAAAGTTTCCTAATATATATTTTTTCCTTCTTTTTTTTTTAAATTTTATTATCATATTCTGCGACAAAATTTCGTAGCAAAAAAGAAATAGTAGAAGTTATGAGATTCATTACTAAAGGTTACCCAATATATATTTTTTTCCTTGGTTTATTTCATTTTGTTATGAGATTCTACTACAAAATTTCATAGCAGAAAAGAAACAATAGAATTTTTTTGCCAAAGATGTAATTTTTTTTTTAATCAATGCAAAAATTTTGTGCGAATTATGCCCTATGTGTGTGTATGCGATTGTGTGAGAAAGAAGAAGAAATATGAATGCGTGTTCGGGCGTGACGAAGGGAAGAAACAATGGGTGTGTGAAGTGCGCAGCAAGCCCGCGTGGGCGAGCTGCTATGCACGCAGGGACGAGCAGGCCACAGCGCGCAGGCGAGCAGGCCACAGCGCGCGGGCTAGCATGCCATAGCGTGCGGGCTGGCATGCCACAGCGCGCGGGCTAGCATGCCACAGCGTGCGGGCTGGCATGCCACAGCGCGTGAGCTAGCATGCCACAGCGTGTGGGCTGGCATGCCACAGCGCGAGGGCGAGCAAGCCCTAGCGCGCGGGCTAGCATGCCACAGCGCGTGGGCGAGCAGGCCCCAGCGCACGGGCTAGCAGGCCTCAGCGCAATCCTGGGCGCGCGGGCGATCTCCTGCGTTACACTGCGCGCGCGGGCGAGCTCCCGCGCCCCCATGCGCGCGCGGGCGAGAGAGAGAAGCAGGCAAAGGCTGGTTCTGCGCGGGTCTCGCAGGGGCGAGCTCGTGGCGCTGGGCGCGCATGGATGAACTTACGGGGCGCTGGGCGCGCTTGGGCAAGTTCGCGGGACGCTGGGCTCACAGGGGCGAGCCAGCGGAGCGCTGGGCGCGCAAGGGCGAGGCGCTGGGCCTGCTGCCTGCAGCATGCAGGTTACGTGAGTTTGCAGGGACTCCCTCCGAAAAATTTGAATAAGCACGGGGGCATGTCAGCTAATTTCGAAATTTCATTTAATAACCGTGGGGGTGCTTCTGCAAGATTTTAAACCTTAATTTTAATTCACGGGGGTGTTTTCGCGAATTTTCAAACTTCAATATTTATTTTGTGGGGTGTTTCTGCGAAATTTCAAAACTTGATTTTAATTTGCGGGGGTGATTCTGCGAAATTTCAAAACTTGATTTTAATTCGTGGGGGTGTTTCTGCGAAATTTCAAACCTTCATTTTTTATTCGCGGGGGTGTTTCCACGAATTTTCAAACTTTTAATTTTTCTCCGCGGCGGTGTTTCCGCGAAATTTCAAACTTTAATTTTAATTCGCGGGAGTGTTTCCGCGAAATTTCAAACTTCAATCTGTATTTCGCGGGGGTGTTTCCGCGAAATTTCAAACTTCAATCTGTATTTCGTAGGGGTGTTTCCGCGAAATTTCAAACCTTGATTTTTATTTCGTGGGGGTTTTTCCGCGAATTTTCAAACCTTCATTTTTTATTGCGGGGGTGTTTCCGTGCATTTTCAAACTTTATTTTTTCTTCGCGGGGGTGTTTCCGCTAATTTTCAAACTTTAATAATTTTTTCCTCCGCGGGTGTGTTTCCGCGGATTTTCAAACTTTAATAATTTTTTCCTCCGTGGAGGTGTTTCCATGGATTTTCAAACTTTTATTTTTTCTCCGCGGGGGTGTTTCCGCGGACTTTTAAACTTTAATAATTTTTCCTCCGCGGGGGTGTTTCTGCGGATTTTCAAACTTTTATTTTTTCTCCGCGGGGGTGTTTCTGCGGACTTTCAATACAATCCCCCCAGCATTTTTTTGTTCTTTCACCTCTTCCCTCCCTCAGTAGACTTGGTTTGATGACTAATGACCCCTCTTTGACTGTGCAGATGGCTAGAGTAAAAACCACTGTGAAAGTGCTACGGGAAGGGGGGGGGGGGATCGAGTCGTCAAACCCAGTCTTCCAGGAACACGGATCCGGTGACCAACCGTAAAGAAGTTAATGAGTTTTATCAAAACTTCTTCGGTCCAGATCGGGAGCTGGGATAGAATTCTGTCAACTATAAGGTGGTAGACACTGAAGGGGATAGCGACTGGTCGTCCTCTGCTACTCAGATAGTGAACCGGAGATTGAAAAGTGGTGGGAGGCCGACTGTTACACCCTTGATTTTCGCACATGGCAGGCATAGCATGCCTTGCGCTATGCCATGGCTTGGAGGGGGCTGCAAGGGTGCATGCCCACGAGAAGCACATGGGTGAGTGCTTAAGCAAGGAGTGGAGACGTTGCATGGCGTGATAGAGGCATTGATGCGCGAGGGAAAGCGCAAGGCAATGTGAATGCTGACACAGGGAGATGTGTAGCACAACGAAATAATACGCATGCATGGGTAGCGAGCGTAGTATGGCACGCACATGAGATGGGCGTGGCATAGTGAGATAACATGCACGTACGGGTTTCGGGCATGATGTGTGACGCGCGCATAGAGATGTGCGGGGCACAGTGGTATAACATGCATGCACGGGTTGTGGGCATGATGTGTGGAGCGCACACGGGAGTTGGGCGCGACATAACGATGCTACGCGCACGTTGGGGGCAACGTAGCGCATGGACACTAGCACATGCATGCATGCGGGGTAGCAAGCATGCGTACGGGTAGCGCACCACAAAGTGGCGACATGGCGCATGGCATCGGGCGACATGACGCACAGCAGCGGTTCATGGTGCATATGGGCATGTTAGTGGGCTTAAAACATGGCACATATCCAAGAGGATTGTGGTTCCTAAAAATAAGGAAGTAGTGGGGTGAAAGTTATTTCCTAAGGTGTAGGAAATGTAACTTCCCCACTGACTTAGTGGTTGAGAGGGCTCAACCATGTCCTTGAGAATAGGAATGGTAGTGGGAAGTTACTCGAAGTGGTTACTTCCGGAGTGGGAAGTTTCTCGGGGGAGTTACTTCCATGCCATGATCTTCAAGCATGGGTGGTTATACCCATGAGAGGAAGTGGGGAGTTACGGGTAGTTAACTCCCATGATCTCCACTTATGGGGGAGTGAAGGATTATGTGGCAGCGTAGGAGCGCGCCACCTAGCCTAGTAGTTGGGGATGTCAACTACATGGAACCTAGCAACCAGGGTTGTTGGTTGGCTATATATATGTACCAAGATGGTGGGCTGGAAATAGGTAGACACTCCAGAGGGAGGTCTCCAGGTAGAACTCTACAGGGGTAGAGAGTGACATAAGGGGAAAACACTTAGCAAACGGAGTAGCTAGTGTGAGTGTCATTGTGAGTGTTTCCAGCACACAATCTTGGGGCTGATTGTATTCTTTTCTTTGAGGCAATAAAAAGAAAAGTTGGAAGTCGGTGCCTCCGTAAATCCTTTTGTGTGCGCTCTCGAAAAATTGTGAGTTGAGTTACGCATGCCTCGGTGAGAACCTCCAAAGCGGTTTATCAAGTAGTTGGCTAAGTGGGGGCTTAGCGCTATCGCAAGGCAATCCGCATATTAGAAAAAAGTCCTGTGACAAGTGGTATCAGAGCCCGGTTGTGGCAAGGAGAGCCAAGGTTGGCTAGGAGGGCCAAGTTGGCGAAGAGGTCCAGTTTGGCTACGAGGGCCAAAGTGGCATTCGAGCGGGGGTTTAAGGTATCTTGCATAACTTGTTTCTACCTACTCACATTCTGGTTATCTTTTGAGCATAATGTCTGGGGAGACGTTCAAAGATAGATTGGCACAATTAGAGGCGCTGGTTGGCATATCACAAGCTCAACAGGAGGGGAGCTTGATGGAGCAATCGGAGATGCATGGGGCTGAGATTGCAACTTTGCACGGAACATTGGTGGAGTTCATGCGTGAGGTGAACAAGAAATTTGGTGCTATTTCGGAGGACATCATTGCCTTGACTAATACGTTTAAGCAAAGCCTCATAGAGATGAAGGATGAACTTAAAGTGATCAAGCAAGCAATGGGTACTGCATCTGGGGCAGTAGGGGCTGTCCATTCGGGAATCAAGGTGCTGGAGCCAAAACCATTTGGCGGAATGAGGGATGTCAAAGAGCTAAAGAATTTCTTGTGGGATATGGAGCAGTACTTCAAAGCTGCTAGAGTGGCCGAGACCGAGAAAGTAACCATCACTAGCATGTATTTGGTGGGTGATGCAACGCTTTGGTGGCGCACTCGTATCCAAGAAGATGCCAATATAGTGATACCAGCTATTGAGACATGGGAAACACTCAAACGGGAATTGAAGGGTCAATTCCTACCTTGTAATGCGGGGTGGCTTGCAAGGGAGAGCCTTAAGAAACTCAAGCACACGGGTTCTGTGCGAGAGTACGTAAAGGAATTCAGCTCCTTGATGTTGGACATCAAGAATATGTCGGATGAAGACAAGCTTTTCAACTTTGTGTCGGGATTGCAGCCTTGGGCGCAAACAGAGTTGCCTAGGCAAGGGGTAACGGATTTACCCACTACAATTGCTGTTGCGGATGGTTTGGTTGACTTCCATTTTGAGGCATTTTCCATGCATGAGAGGAAGAAGCCCGAGGGAAGGAAGAAGGCTGGAGTTCCTAAGGGGGAGACCATGGAAGCCGACTCTAGCAAGAGCAAACAAGGATATTTGCAGCAGGGCAAAAGTAAGCTTACGGGGTGCTTCATTTGTGACGGATCTCATAGGGCAAGGGACTGTCCAAGACGGGGTGAATTTGGCAGTGGTTCCATTGAGTGATTTTGAGCTGATACTGGGGATGGAGTTTTTTCTTCAGTACAACGTGGGTTTGATTCCTTATTTGCATACGGTATCCAATACCGGATGGGGAGAATTCGGTAGAGGTGGAGGCTCAAGTGTTGACTGGTGGCAAACATGAGGTGAGGCCATTTCAGTCGACTAGGCAATTGGAGATGGGGTTTTACATGGAAATGGAGTCCTTTTTTATGGCACATATGGGTCTGGCGGGGTGGTTCGAGGTGTTAGCTGTCAAGGATGCAAATGGGGTGCGTCCTGGACTTCCAAAAACCCTTACCAATTGATTGATATGGGTGATCACTACAGTGAGAGGGCTGATGGTGCGATGACCCCCTGACATCAGTTCCTTACCAGTGGCATATATCCGGGCTAGGGAGCAACGGATGGTGAAATGAGCTGCTGAATGAGGCGAATATTCAACATGGAGAGTTTATTTGGCATGCTGGTATCATGGGGATGCATTGTAGTGACAAATGGTGCTGTCATGGGTGAATGCACTAATGAAATGAAGGCACAGGTCTTCAACAGCCTGCCCGACGGACTGAGGCAGCGGAGTTGTTATGTGGTGTCGTATCTTCTAAATCCAGAAGATAGAGAATCGTGGGTGCAGTTCATGAGCGGATTTTCAGTGACGCTTTTTCAACACCATGGGGGAATGGAGTTGAGTAGAGACTGCAAATCATCATCAATTGAGGGTAAATTGATCGGGGATGATTGCGCTACATAGGGAGAAATCTGCAACAACAGCGTGTGGCCAGAGTCACATGAGAGAATTGGGTTTGGGTGAGTTGATGTAGCCCATTAGAGTGTAGCAGCGGGGAGAGCAGCTAGCACATTGCATCGAGGCCTAATTCTAAAGTGGACAGCTGGGAGTAGTTGTCAATATTATTGTAGTTTTGGGCAAAGCTACAAACTGAGGTTAATCGTGTGAGTTCGTAATACCTTTAGAGACTTGGTTGATTGGGTGGGCACCAACAAGCCAAGTAGCTCCTCCTGTTTTTGCGAGACAGTAGGACAAGGATGCGGGCGAGATCCTTGATCATCGGAGCTAGGGGAGTTAGAGAAAGGGAGTATCTAATTCTGAGGCAGTAGCATGTGGGATTGCTATTTAGGAGAGGAAGATCACATGATGATGAAAAGTGCGGAGGGCAACAACAACATCCTTCCGACGAGGACGTCGAACTCTTCTGGTGGGGGTGGTTTGTTTTTGACTGATAATTACCCCCCGGAGCGTAAGAACCATGATAAGAATAAGTTGGCTGATCAATATTTTTCCCTTGGTACATGCACAACACTTGTATGGCGTTTCTTGTTTAGAGAGTGTCGAAGGTCTACTGCTGCTAACTGTTGTTCAGATATGATATGCGAGGGAAAGGGAATCTGTGGGCGACCATCCCCTCCCTGAGTAATAGGATGGGGAATATTCGGTTGAATGACCTGATGGCGAGGCAATCCAGTAGTCTGGGCAACTAAATCAGGACGCCCACCAACATCCGTCTGGACATTAGGTACTACCATGGCACTCATTGGGTTATTCCCAGCAGTGTTTGCAGCTGGCTGAACACTTTGTCCAAATGCTTGGTTGAACACAGTCACCATACGATTTATCTGTTCACTGAAATTCTGCATGGTATGTTCCATGGTAGTTAACCGATTCGTCTTGCCTTCTTCGGTCTTCTAAGTGGGAGTCGGGGTTGCCTGAGGTTAGGCCCCATCCCAGAGGATATCACTAAAGCTCTCCCTGTATCGACTACCCTTCGACATCGGGGAGGTGCTTCTACCTCGATTTCTTCGTCAACCTCTAGGGAGGTTGAGTATTGGAAATCGTGACTCATGATGTATCTGAGTACGATTAGATGGGAGCAACAACTAAAGAGGCTTGAATTGTCGTCCCCACAGACGACGCCAACTGTTGATGCACGATTTTCAAACGATCGGAAAGTGGGTCAGAGCTCAGGTGGTACGTCGGGTCCAGTCCTGCGAGCACAGAAAAATAGTCAGGGGTGCCGGCAGTGGTGCCGGCGAGAACCCTTCGACGCTCAAGTCACTTTCCGGCACTCCGAAATTTTCTGGGGGAATTTCCTAGAGAGAGAAGCTCTCAAAAGTGAAGGAAATTTAGAGAGAGAATGAGTTCAGAAAAGTGTGCATACCTTGAGTAATAATTCGGAGGGTTTATATAGGAGTCCAGGATGGGTCATTGTGGGACCCAGATAATGGGCCCAAATTAGTGGGCTTCAGTAATGGGCTTACTGAATTAAAAGTAATTGAGACTGGGTCATTATGGGACCCAGATAATGAGCCCAAATTAGTGGGCTTCAGTAATGGGCTTACTGAATTAAAAATAATTGAGACCCAATATTGTTATGGCCATAACACTCAGAATATCAATTATGAGATGAAAAAATATAATATAATACCAATTACAGAAATTTAACTTAAAATGATATAAAGCAATCTTACATAGTATGTTTGAGATTTTAATTATTTTAGACTATTTGAAATTTAAAATTAAGTTGCAATTAATCAAACAAACAACGCAATCTGAAAAATTTTTTATTTTTCACTCCTTGAAAACCATGTAATTCATTTTCCAATCCCTTCAATTCTCTCTCTATCCTTTTTATTTCCTTCTTTTCTTTATTGCTCTGCTAGCTCATTTAATTGCACAAAGAGAGGGAAAAGGTTTGATTGTTCCACTATTTATTGTTATTGATTTGTATTTGTGGTATAAATTGATATCAAAGCTAAGCTTAGCCAACAACTCTCGTATAGCCCAATCCGACAGAAACGGATCAATGGTTATCTGACTCAATGGCTAATGTATGATGGTTGAGATTGTTGAGGTAATCCCTCACCACTTGTGAAAGGGGTTGGTGGTCAGCTTATAAGTGTAAGGGAAATGTTTGTACCTTGAGCTAGCTTTTGGGGTTGAAGAGGCCTAATACCACTAAACACCATTATCTAAGGTTAGCTAATAATTCTCAACCCAATTTGGGAGAAAATGCGTAGATACGGTTATCCAACTCAAGGCTCGATGTGTGATGGGGGTAATCCCACATCAGTGTGGAAGTGGCTGCTTGTCGCTTTATAATTGTGAGAAAAATCCTCATTGAGCTAGTTTTTTAGGTCCGAATAGTAAGTATGAATTTTAGTTCGAATGCTTTATGATCTATTTCATATACATTTCGTGTTCAAGATACTAGAATGAATACTGTAAATTAACCATTTCATCAAAACCATTCGTTGTACCATCTATAGGATAAATTATAACAAGTGACACACTTCTATTCTAAAAACACAGGAAAAAGAATTTCACGGTCGAACTCCTATAAAAGATTGAGCTAAAATAAATATCCAAGACCTAATATGCTTCACTTTTGTATTTAAAAGCTAGGATTTTGTGGTTCTTGTGAATCTAATTCAGTGAAATTCTGTTCAGTATAATGGAAGAATTATAAATCTCCAAAATACTGGATAGGAATATTGCAAATAGAGCCATTGGACACCCATAAAAGGAGTAGTTCCCCACCTAGTAACCTTTTTAGCATGCACTGAATTCAATGGTTTTAACAAATCCCTTGCAGTTGTTCATCCTGGACCAGATCTAGAACTACCGTCAACAGTTTGTGAAGCCATAAATCTTGAAAATTGGTCTGCTAGACAAAATTTTTAAGAAAGAATACAAAATAAAAATTAAACATTTAATATAGTACTTATCTAACTTTGGGATAATAAACATTTTGAACATATAATAGCAAAATATACATGTTTGATAAAATTTTATAAAAATATCACAATATATTTAAATTTAATTTGAAGTGACGGGCGGCCTTTTTGTACATTATTAAAAAATTTTGAATCTCACCAAATAAAATACATAAAATGTTCAATGGTACTTTTATTTTTAAATTTGTTAGACTTTGGGCTTGAGCTTGAATGACCGCAACAGTAAGTGCACATTAATCCAGTCTAGGTCACATGATGACTGATCTATTCCTAAATTCTTGTTAATTACACTGACTAGCTAAATTACAATTTTGGAATCCAAATATCACTACTGATGACATAATAGGTTTCATTAACTCTAAATGATATTTAATGCCAATGACATTGTTATTATATATTTTCCTGATCAATCTCACTGATGCAAGGTGCAAATATATGGATAAGTTTGGGTTGAAAGTGTGATTTTAATTGTGGAGCAATTGCCCGTTGAATGTCATCTCCCTTAATAGATGTAACATGTCTTTTCTTTAATCTATCTTTTTGTCTTGACCTCTTCTTAGAGATTAATTAACCAACACAATGTTCAAGATTGGAAGTAGATACCGTTAATTAATTCAATGAGCATGGAAATACTAAACGTGGAGACATGACTATGGCCAGCCATTATTTATATTGAATATATATCTTTTGATGTTATGATTTAATATGAAATATATAGGAGTGATAGACTAGGAAGTGTTAAACGTGTACAAGAAAACCCTGGGATTAGATAATAATAACATTAGGTGGTTTTACATATAATTTAGATTTATACCGGGTGACTAACACCTATAATGTATTTTGCCTAAACTTCTAATAGTTGGTAGGACTATTTATGCACAAGCAAAGAAATATTGAATTTGTGCTCATATTTTGAGTTAAATATTATATCTTCATTAATTAAAATTATTGTAACTTAAGTTGGTCCAGCATGACATTTAATAAATTGTTAAAACTTGGGATGAATTTCATAGTTATTTATTTATTTATAATAAACGAAATTTAGAGTTTTCTCATGAGTTTTAGTTGTATGATTATTTGTAATTTGATTAGTTTATTGAGTCTAATTATTAAGGTGTAACAAACCCATGTAATAAATTTTGCCCAAACAAATAGCAAAGGTACAACCAAATTTCTAAGAAGCATATATGATAAATGTACATAAATCAAGTTACAAGGCAATATTCTTGACTTTATATCCATACCATATATTTCTTTAAATTTATTTAAAATTATAGTGATTAATTCATGATTTGTTGCCCAAGTTGGAGGCCTTGGAAATTTAAGCTATTTATTGTGAAAGGATTTGGTAGAACCAACCTTTAAACACGTTAAATTGTAGATGGATATGGTAATTTAAAATATATATATATATATATATATATATATATATATATATATATTTTCATCTTCATCAATGGTTAGATGCTTTTTGAAGCTCCAACACCTTTGTTTGGATTATAATAGGAAAGCCAAATAGCTCAATAAGCACAAATAATAATTAAGAAAGAGTAAAAAAATAGAACACCAGTTTAATGTAGTTCGGCTTCTTGCCTATGTCCACGAGACGAGTTCTGAAATTAATTTCCACTATTAAAACACTAGGGCTGCGTTTGGTGCACCGTATAGGATTGTATAATTATTACTGTAGCAGATAGCATTGTATGGAATTGTATAGTATAGGAATGAGTAAACTCTATATTGTGTTTGGTTTATCACTGTATTGTATAATGTATAATACTATGTTTGATAAAATATTGTATTTAACTATATTAAATTTCTTAAAATAATAAAAATGGTTTAAAATTAATAAAATTTTTTAAAATATAATAATTTTTAAAATTATTTATATTAAATTAATTTTTTATTTAAATATTTAATAAATTATATATATTTATTAAAATAATTCATTTAAATTTCAATAAACTAATGATTTAATATTTATTTATTTATATATGTTTGGGGTATTTATTATCAAAAACTGGAACAAAAAATAAACTTTTATAATTTAAATATTTTAATAATATAATAAAATATAATATTTTAAAATATTTTAAAATATAATATTTTTAAAAATTATTTATACTAAATTAATTTTTTAGATAATTAATTTTTTATTTAAATATTTAATAAATTATATACATTTATTTAAATAATTTATTTAAATTTCAATAAACTAATAATTTAAATATTTATTTATATATGTTTGCGGTATTTATTGTCAAAAACTAGAAAAAAAAATAAAGTTTTACAATTTAAATATTTTAATAATATAATATAATATTTTAAAATATAATAATTTAAAATTATTTATATTAAATTAATTTTTTTGATAATTAATTTTCATTTAAATATTTAATAAATTATATTTATTTATTAAAATAATTTATTTAATTAATAAATAAAATAATAATTTAAATATTTATTTATTTATATATGTTTATTTATTTATTGTCAAAAACTGGAACAAAAAATAAAGTTGTATAATTTAATTCTTTTAATTATATTATATTATATTATATTATATTATATTATAAACTTATGAATTAAAAATTATATTCAACAATTCCCTATATCCTTATCCTATCCGACCTTAACCCATGGTGGGGGGCATCATTATTTTACCTCCTTTTATGCGGTCCTTATACGGATCTTATGCAATCTTTTACTATGCTATCCACCCTTCGACCGCACCAAACATGGTATAAAAAAATTTTATGCGAATAGTACTTTTTATACTATACTATACGGGCGGCCAAACACAGCCTAGGATTACAAAACAATACGTGCTAAGAGAATCTTGAGAAACCCAACCCTATATCTTTTTGCCACCCAAGTCAGAAGCGGACCCAAGAAGGGACCAAGGGGGGCCTGGGCCCCTTCTGACTGGGTTCTTTTTTAAACTTTAAAAAATTTCGTTTACTCCCTTATTTCTTATAGTTTACAATTACACCCTTTTTTAACAATAGTTTGTGAATTGTTTTTCTTTTTTAAACTAGTAGGCTATCAAACTTATATTTCTATAACTATATTACATATCATATTTGTATTATTTCTTTCTCTTTATAATTTATATGTAGCAATTAGTGTAAAAATTAGTAAACTTCTTTTAAAAATAAAAACTATGATTGAGTCTTCTTATTATGTTTATGCATTTGTAGCCTTTTTGGGTAAAATTTAATGGTTATTATAAATTAATGATTTTGAGAAAAAAAACTGGAGAGATATTTTAAAAGAAAATTCTTTTTTAAGTTGACATCATCATATATAAGAAAAATGTTAACAATTCAATACGAAGTTATCTTAAAATTAATGTAAAGGTTTGTTTGCAAATTTCGAATATAGAACTCAAATTTTGGATTATAATGCTAATATAGGATTATAAATAATTTTTTTTCATATATGATAATGAAGTAATTATGCAACATTTTTTAAATATAAATACTTGTCAATTATAATACTAATATGCATTTATAAAATAAATTACAAAGTATTAGTATTTTACACTTTGATTTATTGTATTAGGATTATTTAATTTTGAAAGAGGATTTACTGTGTCTCCTATATATCTATATCTATTCTTTTTTCAAATAATTTCTTTTATACTATTAAGATTTTAATTTTAAAACATTAAAGGTGCCCCCTCTGAGATAAAATCCTGGGTCCGCTACTGACCCAAATACTTCCAACTTCTATATTGGAGGAAAACTAGTGATAAGCCTAAGAAAGACTCTTTCTTTGACTCTTTCTTTTCTCTCAACTTGTGATTATATCTTTTGGCTCTCACTTACAAGTCTATATATATATAGTATAAGCTTTATAATACTTAATTAATCAGCATTTGCTTTTAATAATTAGTTTTCCTAGTTTCATCAACCACTTTGTCGTTAGAATCCTTTCCAATTAGGACTCTAATTTCGTAACTAATTAATACTTCTCTAATCCCACATAGATTGGAAATCCTAACATTACTAGGATTCTAACAACCTTGAGGTGTGTAGGTGTCCTGTTTTAAAACAGATACTTAGCGTGGAAAAGTCTAGAGACGAAGATAAGACTTGTATAATATTCCCTCTCAGTTAATTCTTAAGCTAGAGGATCTTGAAAATCTAGTAACATTATGCTTAAAATATGATGTTGAGTTTACTTCTTTGAAACAATTGGAGATAAAGCAATGTCCTAAGCTTAAGGTAATTACCTAGGAAAATGTGAACACGGACTTTACAACGAGTAAAGATGTCGAACAAAGGAGCCCGCTAGATTTGCAGCCTTTCTTTGATTAAAAGGTAGAATGTTAACTTATCTGTTTCCGTCGTAATTACAATTGTCTTCTACACTTGAAATTATTTTCTTTTCTTTTTTGGGCAAAATTTTCCAACGAAAGCTAAAATGGTGAATTATGGAATGAGGTTGCCCAAGAGTGCGGCCTTTTTCGTTTGAGTGTATTATATAAAAGTTGCCACATGGATATATACTATTTGTTTCATGAGTGCCCCCGTTCTTGTGTTTAAGTTTATACATGAATAAGATAGGTTTTAGTGGCAGAGCCACTCTTCAGCAAGGAAGCATGGATGCCTAGGTTAAACAGTATTTTATCGATACACCATTTCTTGTGTTAATGTTTGTCTACTTAAATTATAATTAATGACGCTCCTAGTTATTAATTTAATTACAATTTATCTTTTCTTTTTATTTTCCTCTCTTTCCTGAATTAAAAATATATAAAAAGTATTGCTATATATATTATTTTGCTTTCATTTAATTGTTTTACTCACTAAAACATAAAATAGTTTTTTGATTAACTTTTTGAACTATGAATTAATTTGAAGAGCATCTGAAAGGGAAGCCCAATTACAAAAATGAAACACGATGGGAACTTGACCACACTTTATGACAAATTGGATGAAATTTGATCATCACGTGTTTCATTTTTATGAGAATTGGTTGAAAAAATGCCACTTCTATTATTTTAGTTTTTCATTATTAGTATTAGATTCGATAGTGACTCAACTGAAATCTAAATATACCCCGTCCATACAGTGTGCAACAGGCATCTGAATTATTTTATATGTGTTTGACTTAAGAGCTTGGCTTTATATGTGTTGATTCTGAATTATTAATTTTTGTATTCACATCTATCAATATATCAACAATTAAATTTATAATTAGACAAATAGCTAATCCATATATTTTACATTATGAGCTGAATTTCTTATACCATGACTATGACCTCTCGCAATCTTTTATAAGTGATAAACAAAATCTACTGTTCTGCTTGCGGTAAAATTAAGCGTATGCCATTTGTAATAAGTCTATGTTGACCTTGACTAGTCGCTTAACTAAATTATAATAATAATATCTCCAAGACTTCTTCTTTCAAATTAGTTTATTTATACTAAACGTGTAAAATGAATCATCAAATTAATTCATCAATACAGCCTTAAAAGTAAAACACGGTAGCTTCAAGGAAGACCGGTACCAAAGAAATTACAAATATGAGACAATTATTAATTTGTACACATGAATTTTATGATAAGGATTTTGAAAGTTAATTGATAGATGATATTTTTAAATAGTGAGGGATCGAAAAGCATTGATTAGTTATACGTAATATAATGGTAAACAGTAATAGCAAATGGCACGGGAGGATTTTACGTGGTTCAGTTTTAAAAATCTACGTTCACAGTCAACTTGGTGCTGCAATTTACTAAGTTCTTGTTTGTAGAATCTTTAGGTTCGTTTACAGTGCTGACTCACTCTCACACACTGATGTAATCTTTGTAAAATAAAATCCCGCCAAGATCTTAAACTCTACTGGTACTGTCCACTTTCTGTTGCTGACAACTTAACAAAGTACTGTTAAGTAACATATAACCACGATATCGGATGTTGAATTATATAAACACTCAACTCACAAATTCTCTCAAGACTACTAATTCAACTTAGATAAAAACACAATTCATGCACGAACACAACCTCTTATGCATGAATAAAATCCTCACACAATCCAATCAAAATAGCATCTCAATTTTGATGTTCAAGCTTTCCTCAAATTTCTTAAAATGCCAAAACACATATGCACTTATATATCACTCTATTTCACATTAAAACATAACTTGATATATATAGTGTGAAATTTGATTGCCCTTTCTCACCAAAATCCTGTAGAATCTCAATTATACTCAATCTTGGTAGGAATAGGATAAAGATCAATAATATAGGAAGCGATATAAGTAATCTCGTAAATAAAATAAGACATAAATAAATATCCTCCTAAACTAGCAAGCATATTAGAATAATGTCCTAATCTAGAGAGATATTTAATATGAATCAAATACTTCCTAAAATAAACTTCTAGAAATAGTAAAAAAAGAATAATTTATCTCAATGTTTTAATTATAGAAGTTGGTCCAAACTAATCATGTGCATGGCTCATGCTAATGTGTCACATCTTGACATTAACAATCTCCCACTTTTTGTCAACTTGTGATGAAAAAATTAAACTGTTTCTGAACAATGATCAACATAAGTCTAATGCAACTGAAAACAAATATATCGCACATAACTGAAAGTGCCATACCAAAAGGAATAATGAATTGTTAGTTATAAAGCATATAACAGAATCGGTCATAACAAAAAATGACTAAACACAAATAATCTGCGAACAAAATAATCAGAGCTAAACAACATGATATATTACTAATTTATCAGATAACTTGCAAGTAAATCAGACCTAAGTAAACAAAAATACATTGCATCAAACTCAAACAAACAATATAACCATGCATGCAAAACACAAAACAAGAAACAAGTCAAAGTAGTTCCTGCAAATAAACAAATCAAAGTATATGTAACTAATCACAAATCAGAGCAAATATAAACTCCTCCTTACTGACTTCTACTAAATGTAAGTAAGTATTAGAGCAAAAACACAAATAAGGGTGGTCAGAGACCGCATAAACAAAAATAAAAGTTCAAAAACCATTCTTCTTCCCTTTGGTTTTAGAACAGGTTCCCCAAAAAAAAAAAAAACAAACAAACAAAAATTAAAATAAACATATCAATTCAATCTAGCTGATTTTGGAATAGGGGGTGGAGATGGAATGCTAGGCCTCTTCTTGTTCTTACAAGCCTTGGATTTGAACCTTTTGCTAGTGGAGAAGGGAGTAGATTACGCAGAAGATGTTGGAGTAACCTGCTGCCTTGATGTGTCTGTTGAAACTTTTGCTACAATATGCCTAATCTCTCTAGCTCTTCGTTCTACACTGGTTTCAATGTGCTAAGACTCTTCAACATTGTGAGTTAAGCCCATGAGAGATTCAACTGCATGCTGTCGTGGAATCTCCTCTTCTGCTAGCTCTAGTCCAATAGCTGGTTCATGTGAATGCTCTGTATCATGTGGTGGTTCATCACATGAGCTGGTTCTTCTAAAACTTCTTCTGCAACATCTTGCTTCTTTAAAGATTTCTTCTTGCCAAGCTTGTCCCTTTTCTGTCTCTTTAGCTCAGTACCTTTAGATTTCTGCTTTGCAACCTTTTTCTTCTTTTTTTTTCTCTACTGTCTTGTCTATCACAATAGCAATTTGTTCAACTAGTTCCTCTATTGGCCTAGTCTCCTTTAGATGCTCCTCCATGATTTCCTCAGTTTTCATGTAAGGTTTTTCATCTGCAATATGCTTGCCCTCAATTTTTCTCTCTAATGCATATTGCTTAGCCTTGATTTCCTTGATAGCCTGCACAATATCGACTAAGGTAGCATTTATTAAAGCAAGTTGTTCTTCTACGTTACTCATCGATTGGATCTAACCTTTCTTAGTCTTGGTTGAGGAGCAGGCAAATCAGATTTATCTTATAATCTGGTCAAGAAGCCTTTTGTAATAGGCTTAGGCAAAATTTCAGAGGTTTCTTTTGAACTCATGGGAATAAGGCAAAATTCATTGAATCAAACAAAGAAACACAAGCAAGTGATAATCTAATTTGAATGGTGTAATCTAAACTATCATCCTATATATCCACAAGCCTAAATTAATCAGTCTATCAGTGCCCAAACACAAAAATTTTGCCTTATCTTCTCTGACTTGATTTTGATGGGTGGAGAGAAACCAATCAAATTGAGCTATCTTCTGTAAGACTTTATATTTCTCGGTAAGTTATTGTTGATCTATTCCCTCTTTCGAATTCCAAACCAAATCATCCCCACCAATTAGCTATTTAAGAACATTTTCCATATCAAAATTATCAACCACAAAATGCAAACTCCCAATAGGAATGTCAAAGAATGTATTAATCACATTGGGAGAGAATTTCACCAATCTACCTCTACAATATACCTTATGATAATAAAAGCTTTTTGAAGCATCAATAGACTCAGGTATATTAGCATAAAATTCTTGAATGAGTGTTTTAATAGGAGGTAGAAAATTCACTACAAAAAACTTGATCTTTTACAACATGGGTTTACAGCATTTTTATGAAAAATGCTGTGAATGTAAAACCAGCCAACACCAACACCCACTAGCTGCAGCGTGTTCTTAATAGAATGCTATGAAAAGTTAAATTGAAATAATTTTATAGCATTTTTTAAGCCGCTGCGAAGTTTTTTAAAGTCCACAACACCAAACGCTCCGTTTTGGGTTGGAAAATTAAATGTAAAATATTATTTTATTTTTTCATTTTCGTAGGCTGCATAAAAAACAACCTCGATATCTAATTTCACTCTCTTTTATTCCTAATTTCACTCTCAATGATCCCGCTCATCAATTTCAGCTCCCAATCCCTAATCACGCTTATCAGTTTTTGCTCTTAATCCCTATCACTCTCAATCCTGTGTATGAAGCGACTGGGCGCTGTGTTGTAGGCTTAATCAGAAGTTCTAGCTAAGGCAATAGCTGATCAATTTTATCTATTGAAAACATGGGTAACCAATCGCACTCTTTTTTTTTTTTTTGTCTAAATTATTGTTTTTGGATATGTACTTTGAATCAAAGCCGAAAGAACTTGTGTTGACTACTGAGATTCTATTATAGAATATTATGTAAATAGTAGCTAGAATAGACGTAATGTGGAATTGGGGGTTGTGGGATGATGAAGCATTGAGGGAAGTTGAAGAGAGAGGGAGACAGAGAGAAAGAGAGAAAGCTAAGACGATTTTGCAGATGTTGAGAGGAAGAGAGGCGGAGGATGACATGGATTGGGAGGGTGTGTTGGAATCAGTTAGGTTTTGAATTGGCTTGAATTTGTATGGTTCTGACTCAAAATTTTTGAAAGTTGTCTTTCTTGATTCAAGTAATTTTTGTAGCAATAGGTGTAACAGTGTAAAGAATGGGAGATTAGGGAATGAGTCAGACTCGGTGGTGGTGGTGGTTCAAGGTAGAGGGGCTACTATAGGTGGTGTTGCAAAAAGGAAATAATGAACTAAAAAAATTATACATAAAACATATAATTGTTTTACTGCTCGATGTATTTCAATGTATTTCTCTGTGTTCAGTTAGGCTAGCTGACTATGTGGGTGACATAGAGACTTTTG
The DNA here is from genome assembly GCA_013180625.2 of Boswellia sacra. Classification (NCBI taxonomy): domain Eukaryota; kingdom Viridiplantae; phylum Streptophyta; class Magnoliopsida; order Sapindales; family Burseraceae; genus Boswellia; species Boswellia sacra. The sequence continues at coordinate 76,582 of SNVD02004214.1, forward strand.
TTTTATTTGAGTGTTTGAATTAAAGCCTTTTATTCCTGAAAGCTATTATATAAATTTTTATGGGTTATGAACTCTTAGTCATTTTGGTCACTTTTCGTTTATGTATGTCTTTATTTTTAATTGCTATGGATGATCACCAATTTTGGGTTTATTATTATTATTATTTTGTTGTGAAGCAATCAAAGATTACGGGAATTATGTTCTTGTTGTAAGCACGAGTGGATATTAATTCCACACTACACTTGCGACTTGCATGCAGCCTACATGCATGCTTTGTCTAAAGTAGACTATTTGCCTAGGAAATATTATCCAGAAAGTTAAAATATTTCCTTAGCAGATTATTCACTTGAGCCGCATGATTTTGTCAGACAATTGTTCTATAAACAATAATACTGGAATCCATAAAATTGCAAGAATAATATAAATAATCAAGTTTTTATGTTATTCTTGCCAGGTCATTTACAATTGATGGCAAGTAGCTTTTTCACTCATGTAGCTCCTAGTTGCCAAGTGGATTTGCTTTGTTGAAGTCTTTATTCTTTTTAGCTACACGGAAGTGGCAATTGGGAAGGTGAGTTTATTAATTTATTTATTTTTCATATGTTAGTAGTTTTAATATACTACAATTTCCTATAGGAATAGGCTAACACTCTTTATGTTAGTATTGTCTGCTGCCCTTTACTTTTTTCACTTGGGCCATTTTGTTCTTTCTTGCTTTTGTACTTTAGTTGTTTTTGTTTGTTTGCACTTGTATTGTTTCTGTTTATGGGTGTTCTTATTATCCTTTTGCTAAGCCTAATAAATAAATTTGTGAGGGTCAAAGACAAGTGCACAATATCTACTCTTGCTATATATGGATTATATAGCTCTTCAAATAACATAATGAAAATCTTAAGTAATGAAATTATAAGTTGAATCAAATTAATTACCTTTTTGAAAAATTCCCTCCCTCATAGAGACATAGACTTATCTTTTAGAAGACTTTTATGTTTAGGAAGACAAGTAAGTGGTGACTTGTAAAAGTGGGTCATTCTTTGGCATAACATTAACAATATTTCAGCCTTAATTAATTGATGAGTGTTCTCACTTCAAGTTACGTAGAATATAGATACTGTATTAGGAACTTACTCCTCTTATCATGATATCGATCTAGCTATTTATAATTGTTGCTTAATTTTTCTATCTTTTTTGTTAACAAAATAACTTCAATTTTTAGTCTTTTATACAGTTTATAATTCATCAATAATGAGATATGATTCATTAGACAACAATTTACTTGTTGCTAATGGCACGTATGCCTTCACTGCTAACAATTGTGTGAAGTGCAAGTGTGAAGCTGCTGCAAACAAATTGTAAGTCTTTTATATAAGAGCAGGCTCTTATATATGTTGTAATATTTTCTTCAATATTTTGTGATTTCTCTATAACCCAACTTTCTTATCCTTTTATTGAGTGGTCAGATTGCAAGCACGGAAAAAGCTTTTTTTTTTAACTTAATTTTTTCTTTTAGTTATATAATCATATCCTATGTTATCTAACACTCTTTATGTTAACAACTTATTATGGTAACCAGGGCTAAATTTTGTTCTAAACTATAAAATTCCTTTAAAAATTTTGTAATACACTATAAACTAACAAATGTAGATTAATAAAACACTAATGAAGAGCCTATAACATCTGCTTGTAGGATTTAGGCATAGCTAGGAAAATTCACCCTCTTTTCCTTTTTTTTTTTTTGAAGTCCTATATTATAATTTACTTCTTCAAGTAAATTAATTGCAATCAGGCATGCAAATATCAAAAAGTTTCATGTACATTAGTTTTGATATTGATTTTCCAACTACTAACAATTATGACACGATATCAATTATTTGATATAGGGGAAAATTGAAGAATATAAGAGAACTCAATCAAGTGATGGTTCTAATGCCAATGGTACTAATGCTATAAATCATCAGGTAATAAACATAGTTTACATAAGGTTTTTTTTTTATAGATAGCCTTTAACTCCTTTGGAGATATTCTGATGGATTTCTTGTTCAATCAATTCAACCTTGGTCTTGCTTTACTAGATTGTTAATTTTCTTGTAACTTTCTGTTTAAGGGACTACTTTGAAGATGAATTACACTAGTGATGAGATGCCTAACACTATAAAACACTTATATTTTGGAGGTTTCTACATTTGGCATCCTTAAGATTACTTGCTTGAGTTAAACACTTATATTTTGGAGGTTTCTGCATTTGGCATATTTAAGATTACCTGCTTGAGTTGTGTAAAAAGTAGAAAGTGTACATTTTCTGCTACGCAGTAGTTTGGTAGATAAACAACTTCTGTTGATCAAGATTAGTAAACATTTCTTGCCATGCTTTTTCTAATGGTTATGGTATTTATGGGGTTGTTTTTTGAATTGATCAAATCTCTTAGAACCTGAGTTTAATTTGGGTGACTTGTTAGCAAGTAGATTGTTTCTTCATATATGAAAATGATAGTTGTAGTTAGATATGTTTTTATAACATTAGATTTGAAACAATTTGAAGTTTCATGATATTGCTAGATTTTAATTGCAATATAACATATGCAACAAGCCGATTGGCTATAGATAATTTTAATGGACACTACTTGGCTGAATGGTATTAATCTACAAATCTGGTTGTGTTATGTCAACTCAAACAGCCTGCAGCCTATGCATCTCATATTTAAACTTTTGCACTAATGTTGAATATGAGCTTTTATGTTGTCTTTATGCTATTTCTTATTTATGTTGTTGGATGATAGGATGTTTTTAGAAAGTTTTTGATCTTGAAGCAATTCTGAACTTTGTTGTGGTGTTAAATTAGGTTAGCGAGGTGAATTTTCCTATTATGTTCTACAACCTAGTCAAATTGTTTATAATAGCATTGGATGATAACTAATTAAAGTTTCTTTTGCATGACTGGTGTGATCAGAGTTGCTTGATGAAGATGTGGTGTTGGTGTATTTCTCAAATTCAGTCGAAGAAGGCATTGATGTGGAATGATTCAATTTGTTGCTGCGCAAGGGTTTCTGAAACAAAGATACACAAGAGAGAAATGAGAGAGAGAGAGAGAGAGAGAGAGAATGCAATTTGACGTTCGTAGAGAACTAAATAACCCTAACTGAGTTTGTGATATGCTTGGAAAGAAACAAAGTTTTAATCTAATTCGATTTCCTATAAAAATCAAATTTTAACTGTTTTTCCAAAACAAACTCACTAATACCATTAACGAGATAAATTCAAAATTTGATTTTGGTTAAAATAAGGATTCTATAAGAGTAAGGATTCCTGCCACTAAACAATCTCCCTCAAACCAGTAAAGCTAACATGGCACTTTTGACACATGGACATAAAGAAAGTCAAATTTCAGTTAGGCTCAAATGGCATCGTAAGATAAAAAAAACATAACAGAAAACAATTACATTTAATATAATAGTAATATCTTAACATCATATGAATCATTCTAAGGAAGCATATTTCATACATATTTGTAATCAACATATGAAAGCTATTTTAATTTATTTTTCATTCAGTTAAGATATCAAAAAAAAAAAAACATTTTGACACGTTCACATAAATTACTCACATTGGATTTTTTAATAAAAAATATAGTAGTTTTCACACAATATAGAGGTAATCCTTTCCATTTGAGTGGGTGATCTCAACCTATTTCTTAGATATCTTGAGATTACTCTCAATAATAGCTTTCACACATCATATATTCGTAGCTCTCTTTGTATTTTTTTAACCGGTATCTCAAATAAAAACACAACAACATAGATTACATCTCACACATGCTTGAGTAATATGATATTGTAGATATAATTAACATAACAGAAAGCAATGTTTATTCAAAAAACTGACAAATGCCTAAAGGCTTTCTTAGATTCTCAAATCTTGTTGCATTGAATGCCTTAGTAAACAAGTCAACCAATTGATTTTCAATGGAGATATGTTCAATGTGTATCACATTTCACTCTACTGGCTCCCTTATAAAATGGTATCTAATGTCAATGTGTTTTCTTCTAGAATGCTAAACTAGATTTTTTGAAATATTTACAGCACTAGCATTACACAAAACATAGTTATAGGTTTTTGTTCAATACCATAATCACTTAGCATTTGCTTCATCCAAAGTAATTGTGTACAACAACTTTCTACGACAATGTATTATACTTCTACCATGGACAATCAGATAGAATTTTGCTTTTTCCTATGCCAAGAAACCAAGTTAGTACAAAGATAAAAACATCTTCTTGAAGTGTTCTTTCTATCATCAGCATTTCCTACCCAATCAGCATCGCTAAACCCTGCAAGACAAGCATTTGTATCTTTAGAAAACCATATCCCATAGTCATAAGTTCCATACATATACTTGATGATTCATTTAGTTGGTGTCAAGTATGATTCCTTGGGATTTGCTTGAAATCTTACACAAAGTCCTACTAACACACAAATCTAGTCTACTTGCTATGAGATATAACAAACTACTAATGATGCTTCTATACATACTTGCATCAACCTCCTTTCCTGCATCATCAGGTTTTTAGCATATATTGATTGAGATGTGAATATCTCATTATTCATTTGCTTAACCTCTGGTCCAAGAAAGAAATGTAATTCTCCTACTATCCTCACCTCAAACTCTTCCTACATCAACTTAACAAACTCATCTGTCTTGTTTTTATTACTTGATCCAAACACAATGTCATCCACATACACTTGAGCAACAATAAAAAACTAGAGGCATATTTGATAAACAAAGTCTTATCATTGTTGCCCTTAGTATAACCTTTCTTAATCAAAAAATTTGTTAGCCTTTCATATGGAGCTCTAGGAGCTTGTTTCAATCCATACAAAGCTTTATACAACTTGTACACAAAATTAAGATGTTTAGGATCTTCAAATCCTTTGAGCTGTTCAATAAAAGCCTCTTTATTAAGATAGTCATTGAAAAAGGTTGTCTTAACATCCATTTGATACAATTTAAAATCAAATAATGCAAGCAATAGCAAGTAGTAATCTAACATATTCAAGTCTAGCTACTGGTGTAAAGGTTTCATCAAAATCTATGCCTTTTACTTGTGTGTAACCTTGTTCTACTAACCTAACTTTATTTATTACTACTTGTCCATTCTTATCAGTTTTGTTCTTAAATATCCACTTAGTTCCAACGACATTTACATTTTGTGGCCTAGGAACTAATTCCCAAACTTCATTCCTTATAAACTAATTAAGTTTATCTTGCATAGCCTGAATCCAAACATCATTTTTGAAAGCTTCTTTTACATTTTTAGGCTCAATTAATGAAACATAACATGCAAACCTTACCTGGTTTTTTTACCTTGCTCCTGGCCTTCATCATCCCATTTGGACTTCCAATGATTGAGCTCGTAGGATGTGCCTTTTGTATCCAAGAAGGTGGATCTTTTCTCTCATATTTATTTGTGATTAAGTTTTTGTCCAAGTCCATGTTGTTCGATGTCGCTCTTGTGTCTACTATAATAATCGTTGTTTCCTGTTTCATAACAGCATCATCCTTGCTGGTATTACTGATTACTACTACGCTTTTTGTATCCTCTATGAAGTTAGTTATACTTTTTTTCTAAGAATACTTTGTATAATCATACAGATCATGGAACACTTCATTTGTAGACTCTATTATAGTCTTAATAACAATAGTGTAAACTCGAAATGCCCTACTTTTCAATGCATATCCCATAAAAAAGCCTTCATCGCTTTTTGGATCAAATTTGCCTAATTGCTCTCTGTCATTTAAGATGTAATACATGCATCCAAAAATATGAAACTATTTCAAGTTAGGCTTTCTTTCTTTCAAAATCTCATAAAGGGCTTGATTAGTGGGCTTCATTTGAAACTTCATTTGTATTGTGTTTGTGGAAAGTGTAAAGTTCTTCCTATAAAAACCAATTATTTTAATGTGATTCATTCATTCAACATATTGATGACTATAATATTTATAAGTCAAATAAATCAATATCAATAATATTCAAATCACCAAATAATGAAACAAAATAAAACACATATAAACAAAAGAACTCAACCTGCCAAAATAGTTTAGCAATTAAAACTTTATATATAACATTTAACCAATTATACATGACTAGCCAATAGAGTAAGCAAATATTCAAGGCCTAAAATAATCTTTTGCATTTATCACCTTCATAGAAGAAAATTCAACAGAATACTAACTCCGATAATATGTTAAGAACATTAATAATGTATTGTGATAACTTATGTGGTTGTATTGAATAAAATTGTGGTATAAATGCTATTAAATATTATTAAATGCAAATATGAGTTATATATTGTGTTTATTGGAGTGGTAATAATTTTTTATAATGTGGGTTTGATTTTCAAGAGGTTTCATATTATTTATTAATTTTGGAAAATGATTATCATAGTAAGTTTAATCATTATTGCTATGGTTTTAAAGTTCAACAAGTGACAATATTAATATTTTGTGGAGAGCATAAAATATTTCTTAATGTGGAGTTACTATTAGTGCAAAACGTTTCTTAATGTAGGGGTTTTCTTTATTTTATGGTTGTTAATATTTTTATGATATTTTGAAAAAAAAAGTCATATTATAAATTATTAGATGATTATTAATTTTGTGTATGAGTTTGAATATTGCTTACAAGGTAATTAAGTGCTCCTTCAATTTTCTTTACTGCGGCTTTTATATTTTTCTGCTCTCTAACATTCTTTTTTTGAGAAATTAAATATTATTTAAGAAAGTTAGTGGAAACAATTACAAAAAAAGGAACAAGTTCTGAAAAATAAAATCAAGGAGAGAGTTTATGCAATTATGGAGATTTTCAACATGCTATATTTAATTAATTAATTAAATTATCGAAGGGGATATGCCTAAGCCCGAAGGGAGTCACCTAGGGAAGCAATCCAACCTCTGTGATTGGTGATCCATGAAAAAGGTTCAATGGGTAGGAACAATCTATATTGCATGACTTGTTAAGCACAACTATATTGGCATTTTTAGAGATATATGATCTTGCTCATCCATATGACAAAGTGTTTGTTATATGTGATGTTAGGAGGGATAATTATTATGAATGAGTCCAAAGGCTATAATACTCTTGCGAGGTATAGGTCACAAATACCTTTTGATGACTCATCTTGTCATATTTTATCTTTGTTAAGAACATCTATATATATATATATATATATATATATATATATATATATATATATTATCAGTATTTTTATCTAAATATTTTATTTTTATAAAGCTTTAGGGTTTAAACCTTTTATGGGAAACTTTTAGGGATAATTTTAAAATAAATATTGGTATCATGAGTTACAAATATAATAAAAACATGAGTTACAACATTTATTATTTGTAACGTACATATTTTTATTAATAACATTATGGCTTAGGAGTTATAAGAGATTTAATTTGTAAGTTACCTTAGTTAGGAGATTACTATATATAAAGGAGTCAAAGGTTCTAAGAACAATTAAATATTTTTTAGTATCTTCTATGTTTTTGAGCAATTGCAATACATGCAAACAAGTTATTTTCTTTCAATAATTCTGTTCATCGAGAACATAGACTATGAGCATTAGGTTATATCTTAAAGTCCTTGAGTAACACTATTACCCGTATGGAGGGAAGACTCTTTGGCTTTAGAACAATATCTTAAACATGTCTCCCAAGTGCTCAAGCCACTTATTTCTTATTCTACCTCCTTACTTGTTCTATTTATTTAATTCATTGTTATGTTAATCTAATTTATATTTTATTATTTCTTCAATTTGTTGTTGTTTGATTATGTTATTATAAGATTTATAATAAATATTCCCAGCATGTGCTGTCTTTCAGGGAATCATAGTTAAACCAAAAGTAAGAAAAGAAGTCATCCTTTGATGCTTAGCTTGAGAATGATAGATAAATTAAATCAATAAGCGGCTTAAGTGCTCTTTAAAGGTTTTCTTACTCATTTATCGATGGCACATAAAAAAATTAATAAAAATATAAATATATGGTAACTTTTGAAGAGTCAAGCAAATTGGGTTTAATATCAAGTAAGTCTTTGTTTAATGCTAAATTGTTTATTTTCCTCTTCTCACAAATTAAGTTGCCTGAAAATGGACAAACCCTTGGTTTGAATTGTCCAATAAGGTAATTATTAGAACTTCACTTCGTCATCTAGATCTACATTATGCTTTCATCCCCAATTACAGGTAAAAAGGATGCCTAAGCATGTCACCATTTTCTACTATTTTGTTGCTACATCAGTTTTTCATTAATGGATTGTTGATATTTCTGATCACTTGAAGACCCAGACTTCGAATTCAAATTATTTTTGTATTAAACATGTAACATGAATCATGTGCAGCAATGAATTAATTATTGTTTAAAATTCTTTGCAATTATCAGAAGATAACTGCAAGTAAGGCCGTATTTCTCAAGGTGGGAGACATGATACACGATTCCTTTGAAATGTAACTTTTGGACTGTGGTTTATTGATGGAATATTAAACTACTATAACTATGCTACCTATTGAAGAATCATAAGTCAAATATTAGATGCGACAGAAATTAAGGAAAGCATAACAACTGTTTAATGTTTAATTAATTTTTAAATGAGTGGGAGACGCGTAAGAAATAAATAAGGTCTTCCAATCCCTAAGACACAACTCTTTAAAGGTTTGTGATTTGTTTAATATTGATGGGGTATTAAAATCAAGTTGAATTTCAACCTAAAGAAAGGAAAAAGTAGGGGTGTTCACGGGTCGGGTCGGGTCGGGTCGGGTTTTCCATACCCGATCACAAACCCGACACTGTTCAAACCCGATTATTTTAATCCGATTCGGGTTACTATTCAATACCGACCCGACAAAAACCCGATCGGGTCATATCGGGTTTATTTTAATTAGGTCAAATATCCAAACCCGATTTGCAACCCGATACTGTTCAAACCCGATTATTTTAACCCGATTCGGGTCACTATTTAATACCGACCCGAGAAAAACCCGACCAATCCGGTCGGATCGTGTCGGGTTGGATCGGGCCGAGGATTTTTGGACACCCCTAGGAAAAAGACCTCGGGAGTCATTTTTTAATGCAACTTCTGGCTAACTATTTTCTTTATTCAAAAAGTTGGTTGACAACCATGGGTCACTAATTAAATTTGTTCATTTTCCACTTTTAAAATTGTAAAAGCAAAGTGATGTAGGGTGGTTTGAATCCAAGTCTTATTTCAATTTGGATTTTTGTTGTAGAATTTTTGAATATTTATTTCCTTGATTAGGTAGGATTTTACATATTTTAGGATATTAAATATTATTATGATTTGATTTTGACCTCATTTACTTGTTTAGAAAAATTAAGATTCTTTAGTTATAAATGAGCTTGTTATCCCCTATTTCCTATGAACTATTAATAATATTTGAAAAAAAAATCATTTTGAGAGTTCTTTTTGCCATGGACTGTACGTGTTTAAGAAGTTTATCTGTTAGTCTTCTTTTTATCTTTTTCTTCCCACTCCATCACATAGGTCCATAAAAAATAAATGGACTTCTTATAATGTGATTCATTTAATTTTATTATATGTGTCAATAAAGTTCTTCTAGCTATCTATTAAATAATTAATTCATGTTGTTTAAAATATTTAGATGTTAAAAGGTTAATATTCAATTTTGTTTTAGTTTAATAATTAATGTTGCAAAAAATTCTTGAAGTTTTAATTATTTGCGCAGAAGAATTTTATGACAACGATTATAGAACTCTATTGAAAGATGATTCCTTTGAAACTATATACACAGTAAAGCCACTTCAGCTTTCATTCAATTCCATTTAAACACATGCGTACACACTATGTTTAATGAGAGAACTTTTAAATATTAAAGTTGACGTAGTTGAAATTAAAGGGAGATGAAGAGATGTAGCACTCCTATAGTCTTTGTTTTACGGAACCAAGATATTGCCCACCAATTCCACCCAAGAATCAAGCAATAACCAAAGCAAAATAGAGAAATCAATCAAAGGAAGCTAACAATCAAGCAATAATAAATACAAGAGATAAGACCAAGATATAGGTGGTTCGATGTTGGGATGTAATGATCAACTCAGAACAGATTTTGGGAGAAAAATTACTTGTATTAACAGAGAAAATTAATGTACAAGAATTATACAAAAACTCCCCTAAAATTTCTGGAGCTCTCCTGGCTCTCTCTCTCAATCCTAAACTCTCTGGTTTAGACTCTGGACTCTCTCTGGAATCTCTCTGATGCTTAAACAAGGCAGAATTCGTCCCATATTTATAGGGAAAATTCTGCATACAAATTCAAATCAAATTTGGCTACTTCCTTTGATTTTCAAAATTGGAGGTGCCTAACTAATTTGACTCTTAATGCATTCACATGGGAGAGATTCTGGAAGCCATGCATGTCATGCATGAGCTCAGCAGAATTCTAGAACTCATGCATGTCATGCATGAGCTCATCAATTCTTCCCCTCCATCCCATGTGAAAGGGAGTAACAACAAAAGTAATTAGACAGCTTCTAATCCAACTATGTCTCTGCATAGTTCTAGCTTGTCTCTGGTGACCACTTTTGTTAACATGTCGGCTGGATTCTCTTTAGTATGGATCTTCACTAGTTTCAACAGTTGCTTGTCCATCATCTCTCGTATCCAATGATAGCGGATGTCAATATGCTTCGTTCGAGAATGGTACACTGAGCTCTTGCTCAAATCCAGAGCACTTTGACTGTCACAGTGTACTTTGTATTCCTTTTGCTCAATCCCAAGTTCTTGGAGAAACCGCTTCAGCCACAACATGTCTTTTCCAGCTTCCGCTGCGGCAATGTATTCTGCTTCTGTCGTGGATAGCGCAACACACTTCTGTAGTCTTGACTGCCATGAGACAGCTCCCCCTACAAAAGTGTAAACAAAACCTGATGTAGATTTCCTACTGTCAGGTTCTCCGGCCATATCTGAATCTGTATAGTCTTCCAAGATTGGATCAGCTCCCCCGTAACACAAGCATATCTTCGAAGTACCTTTAAGGTATCTGAGAATCCACTTGACTGCCTTCCCAATGTTCTTTCCCTGGATTGGAAAGAAATCTGCTCACGACTCCGACAGCATGAGCAATATCTGGCCTTGTACACACCATGGTATACATCAAACTTCCTACAGCAGAAGAATAGGGTACCGACGCCATGTCCTCTATCTCTTTCTTGGATGAGGGACATGATCTCTTGCTTAGCTTGAAATGATTAGCCAGTGGTACACTAACTGGCTTGGCACTATCCATGTTGAACCTTTGGATCACACGTTCAACATATTTTTCTTGAGACAGCCATAATTTCTTTTGTTTCCTGTCTCGACGAATGTGCATCCCCAAGATTTGCTGAGCTGGTCCCAAGTCCTTCATATCGAAGGTTTTTGATAGTTCATTCTTCAGCTGCTTTATTCTTGTTGCATCTTTTCCGACGATCAACATGTAGTCCACATATAACATTAATGCAACAAAGTCTCCACCTGGAAGTTTCTGAAAGTAGACGCATTGGTCTGCAGCGGTTCTTTTGTACCCATGACTCACCATGAAGGAGTCAAACTTCTTGTACCATTGCCTTGGTGCTTGTTTGAGGCCATACAAACTCTTTTGAGCTTGCACACGAGGTGTTCTTTTTCTGGAACCTCGAACCCTTCTGGCTGCTCCATGTAGATTTCTTCATGCAAGTCTCCATGAAGAAATGCTGTCTTCACATCCATCTGTTCAAGCTCCAAATCAAGACTTGCTGTTAATCCGAGGATGACGCGGATTGAGGAAATTTTTACTACCGGTGAGAATATTTCATCAAAGTCAATTCCTTTCTTCTGAAGGAATCCTTTTACCACCAATCGGGCTTTGTGCTTTATCACCTTTCCTGTTCCATCTTTCTTGAGCTTGAATACCCACTTGTTCTTCAGTGCCTTCTTTCCGTCTGGGAGTTCGACCAGTTCATAAGTTTTGTTCTTCTCTAGAGAATTCATCTCATCTTGCATTGCATGCAGCCATCGTTCTTTGTCTGGATGAGATAAAGCTTCATGAAAGCTTTCTGGCTCCCCCTCATCAGTAAGCAGTGTGTACTCTGATTCCGAATATCTCCTCGACGGAATCCGACCTCGCTCAGATCGTCGTAGCTGAGGTTTTTCATTTCGAGGAGGTACAGCAGCTACTATAGGTGATTGTGGCTCCCCCGGCTCAGCAATCTCTTCATTTTCTTCCTCCTGATCTGCTTCTGGAACTTCGTCTGGTACCTCGTCATTTCTTGTAGCATTTGGTGTTGGGGTAGAATCTGCAACAATATCTGGGGCACTGCTAGTGGGATTTGTAGATATTATTGTCTTTTCAGCGTCTTCATATGTTTGGTCTTCGTGAAATACGACATCTCTGCTCCGGATGACTTTCTTTTCTTTGGGATCCCATAATCTGTATCCGAATTCTTCATCTCCATAACCGATGAAGATACATGGAACAGTTCTTGCATCGAGCTTCTGTCTGAGCTCCTTGGATACATGTACGAAGGCTAAACAACCAAACACTTTTAAATGATTATAGGAGGGTTTTTTATTAGACCATACCTTTTCTGGAATCTCGAAGTTCAGTGGTGCCGATGGTGCTCTGTTGATTAAGTAACAGGCGGTGTGAACTGCCTCCCCCCAGAATGGCTTGGGTAACTTAGCCAATCTGAGCATGCTTCTGACTCGTTCCATGATGGTTCGATTCATCCTCTCGGCCACTCCATTGTGTTGTGGTGTGCGTGGGACTGTTCTTTCATGTCGAATGCCATATCTTCGACAGTAGGCATTGAACTCTCTGGAGGTATACTCGCCTCCGTTATCTGATCGAAGGCATTTTAATTTCTTACCCGTTTCACGTTCTACCATGGCGTGAAACTCCTTGAACTTCTCCAGAACTTCATCCTTCGTTCTGAGGAAATACACCCATACTTTCCGAGATGCATCATCAATAAAGGTCAAGAAATACCTTTTACCGCCTAAGGACTCGACTTCAAGAGGTCCGCATACATCACTGTGTACTAGCTCCAACAGCTTTGATTTCTTCACTGATGAGGAGCTGAATGACACCCTCCGTTGTTTTCCATACAAACAATAGTCGCAAGGATAAGACGCTGCATCCTTGGAAACAGTGATCAGCTTCTTTTTCTAAAGGGTTGATAAACCCTTTTCACCCATGTGACCGAGCCTTTTATGCCACAAATCTAGAGGTACCATGTGCTCTGCTACATGAAGGCTCTCTCCGTTTATCTTTACATGAGTCCTGTAAAGATTGTCACATAATTTACCTCGAGCAACCACCATGACCCCTTTCAACATCTTCCATGTACCATTGGTGAAGCAGCTCTCATAACCTTGCTGATCAAAGGCTTTTACCGAGAGCAAGTTGAGTCGAAGATCTGGCACATGACGAACATCCTTTAAAGTTATTTTACATCCGACGTTCGTTTGGAATTGAATATCACCAATTCCCATGATTTTGGCGGTGCTGTTGTTTCCCATCTTCACTATCCCAAAGTCTCCTGCTTTGTACGTGGTAAAGATCTCTCTGCAAGGAGTGACGTGGCAAGAAGCTGCTGTGTCAATGACCCATTCTACTCCTTGATCTGCTGTGTGAAAGCACGTCTCTTCTGCACAGATGGTTACATCTTCTACCACTGTAACTCGTGGTTCTTCGTTGCTTTGTGCCTGTGAACTCTCCTGGTTCTGCTTCCGAAGACTGCGACAATTTCTCTTCAAATGTCCCTCTTTGCCACAGTTGTAGCACTTGTATGTGGGTCTCCGCCCATCTGATGACCTGCCCCTTGATCTGCCTCTGCTTTTGCTTCTACCTCTTCTCCAGTCTTCACCTCGAGACTGTCTTCCTCGATTCTCTGTGATGTAGGCTTCATCTTGACTGGCGCCTGCATCTTTTCTTCTTGCCTCCTCGTTCATTAAGGCATCCTTAACCATTGATAGGGTAAGTCTGCCTCCGGGTGCTGAATTACTGATGGAGACCACTAATGTCTCCCATGAATCTGGAAGGGAACTGAGAAGTAGAAGTGCTTGTTCTTCGTCTCCAAGCTGTAACTCGACTGCTGTCAACTGATCACCAAGTTCTGGAACTCACTTGTATGTTCTGCTACAGGAGTTCCGCTCCGCAACTTCAAGTTCACAAGCCGTCTCATCAGGATGGCTTTGTTCCGTGCTGACTTGGCTTGATACATACTCTCTAATTTTTTCCATAGAGTATATGCATCTGTTTCTTTGGCTACATGGTGGAAGACACTATGATCGATCCATTGTCTGATCTGACCGATGCATTTTCTGTTAATTTTCTTTCACTCTGCCTCTTTTTCTGTCTCAGGTCTCTGCCCTTCAAATTCTATAGGGTCATATAGATCCTTACAACTAAGGAGATCCTCCATCCTGGGCCTCCATAGTGTGTAATTGGTAGCAGTCAATTTTATCATGGCTCCGGATGATTCTTCCATTTTAGAATAATTAATTCACTAAAATAGAAATTGAATTTCAAAAATCCGAGCCCACCGTTACGTCCGGAACGGTCAAATTAGGTGGAATAGCCTCTTCCGGGGCTCAAAAATTCTTTTTATACAATAAATACTAAGCTTGGAAACTTTAAGGACTAAACTGAAATTTCTTAAGGGCTAAACTGAAATTTCAGAAACTAAAAGGGGCACAGTGTTCTTCACCAGAACTACAGGGGCCAAACTGATATTTCCTAAGGACTGAAATGTAAATTTCAGAAATTCAGGGGTCAAAATTTAATTACCCGGAAATACAGGGGCCAAAAGAATTTTTCAACGTTCTGCTGACGTGGCAGGTGGGGTCTACTATGCTGACGTGGCCCTGACGTGGCGACACGTGGCTGGTGACGTGGCACGATGACGTGGCAACGCTGACGTGGCGACCTGCTGACGTGGACTGCTGACGTGGCGAAAAGTTCTGCTGACGTGGCGCTGACGTGGTCGTCTTCTTCCTTGGAATGGCGCGTGCAGCGCGTGGGGCGAGTGACGCCCACTCACAGACCAGGTCGGAGGCGCGTGCGGCGCGTGCGGCGTCTCTGGACGTCGGATTGGTCATCGGAAAATTGCAGAATGATCAGGACGACGCCACGAACACACTGAACACTTCAAATTCGAAATTCGATGACTTTCCGAAAAATCGAAATTTTCCAGAAACAGGGGACAAATTTTCTCTGAATTTTTCCTTTCTGTTCTGACGTTCCAGGAGCTCAACGAGGCTCTGATACCACTTGTTGGGATGTAATGATCAACTCAGAACAGAATTTGGGAGAAAAATTACTTGTATTAACAGAGAAAATTAATGTACAAGAATTATACAAAAACTCCCCTAAAATTTCTGGAGCTCTCCTGGCTCTCTCTCTCAATCCTAAACTCTCTGGTTTAGACTCTGGACTCTCTCTGGAATCTCTCTGATACTTAAACAAGGCAGAATTCGTCCCATATTTATAGGGAAAATTCTGCATACAAATTCAAATCAAATTTGGCTACTTCCTTTGATTTTCAAAATTGGAGGTGCCTAACTAATTTGACTCTCAATGCATTCACATGGGAGGGATTCTGGAAGCCATGCATGTCATGCATGAGCTCAGCAGAATTCTAGAACTCATGCATGTCATGCATGAGCTCATCATTCGATTTAAGAAGAACCCACATCCAAAGGAAAAATTGCAAAAATCTTTCACTATGAAGAAAACAAGGATTACAAGATTAATCCACCTCTCAATCTAGCCTAGGAAAAACTTTCTTATAAGTTCCCTATGAGTTGCTACCGAGAAAGCCCTACAAAGGGTTATCTCACATCTCCATAGCGTCTCTCTCTCTTCTCTACTCTCGAAGACCTAAAACAGCTTTTAAATAATCTCCAGATTGTAACCTGTCTTTGAAGTTGTGCAAGAGCACAACCGGCTTTGCGCAAGAGCACAAAGACTCTGTCAGAGACGTAAATTTCCCGACGTTGCACAGGGGCGCAACCTGTTTTGTGCAAGAGCGCAATGTCTATGTCAGACTTGCATAGGAGCGCAATCCGCCTTGTGTAGGAATGCAACCTCACCAGATCTAATACCGAATTTCTACAAATTTAAGAGCCAATTCTAACACTGTCCTTGGTTACAAAATTATTTCACAAAATAATTGTCAATCAAAAATTAAACCAAATAAAAAAAAAGGTTATTGAAACAAAGAAACAAACTTCAGGGAAAAAAAAAAGTACCGAGATCTTCCTTCCCTCATATATGTTCTGTTACGTACACGTAAAAAAATGTTATTGAATGTTTCATTCAATTGTGCTCGGCCAATTGTTCCTCTCTGCTATTACAGCGTTCATATTAAAAAAAAAAAAAGGAAAAAAAAAAGAGAGCAGATGCGTGTCATGTTTAATGCTTAAATGTGTGAATGGGAGACATGTATATAAGAAATTAAAAAAAGGTTTTGTAAACCCAAATGAGGTGGCACAATTTAGAGGTCGTATGACTTGTTTATTGGTGGCACATTAGAAAAATTGTACTGAATCAAATCCAATCTAAACCAAGAGAAAGAAAAGAGATAGAGAGTCATTGTTTATGCTGAATTGTAATAATTTTCTTCTCTCAAAAGTTGCTTGACAGTTGAACATAAGATTCATTCATTTTCCATTTTGAAATAATTATAATACAGTAAGGGTTAACAACAAATTGTTGTAGGAATTTCTCATCGCGTGATTCATGTGTTTTATAGAATTCTTCCATAGAATATGAATATACCAGTGTAGGATATATAAAATCTGCACCATTTCTATGAAGAAATATGCAAGTCTCAACGTGGGTGATGATGAAGAGAGTACCATATTATATTTGTCCTTTCTGTAACTCATTTCATGCCTTCACTTTTAATCTCAACCATCCTATTATTTTTACGATCCGAACTTACATGTAATTGATGCAGTAAGGAGGATATAATTAAAATTAGAATTAAATAGTAGAACAGTGCTAAGTTAAATTATACGAGAAGTTTATATGTAAAACGACTACTTTTCAATTTATATTTTGTGAAAATGAAAGTAACAGAAGGTTTCTTCTTACTTGTTATGTTATACAAAAACAGCTTGGAAACCTGCATATTCATACCAGTTTGGCCAATGGTGCCCTATTAACTTATATTATGCAGTGAATGTTTTATCTCCTTTTGGACTGGTTTATTGATGGCAAATTAAAGAATTTGAAATATGCTACCTATTGAAAAATCAAAGTTCAATTCAAATTAACCAAAAGAAAAGAAAAGAAGTAATTGTATAATGCTCAATTGTGCCGCTTGAATGAAGTAGTTGTGCTGTTTTAATGCAACAGTAGGTTATTTTTCGGCCTTTTTCATTAAAATAGGAGTCTATATGATACTGTTCTTTTCTAACAAATGTGTTCAATATGAGGATAAAATGTTGTCGAAATGCAACTATCACATTCTTTTTTCGGCTATACACATAAAAGTTGAGACATTAAGACCATATAAACTCCCAAAAGAACTTAGGAATATGCAAGAATTAGCCAACTTTATAGGGATTTTGAAAAATAGCATATAGTCCCAAAATTTAGATGCCTAACCAAGTTGGACACAGAGTGTACAAAATATCACTAATTACACTTAATACTAGCATATTCTTTCTTTTGAAACTAATAATCCAATCTCTCTTATCTATTGATGTATATTTACTACCTTTTATTCACCTAAAAATTGGTTAAGAGCGTATCCAAGTTAAGTGAATTTGTTGCGTGACATATTTCTGATTGGAGACGATGATATCTCAACATGTGTCAAGCTACCTAGATAGCAGTTAAGTGACTTTGCTCAATAGGTTGCAAGGTAGCTCAACAAGCGTCATGCTTTGCTCATTAGAAATCAGTGCCGCAGATAATGGAAGACCATGAAGCCTGACACCTTCATTTCCTTTTATTTTCCAATGAGTTGTATGTCATACAGATTTCAGTGGATAGCGTGGAAATTGGATTTCATGGTCCCTAGCATACCTTGACGTTTGCAAAATGCAACATTCAATCTGTTAATCTTAATGGCAATCAATCCGAGGGACAATTACCATCTTTTGTTAATTAAATTATGTTGCAAGTTCTAGATCCTCTATAATAGTAGTGATACCTTTTCACAGTTTGGTTAGTGTCTATTACGTGCTCTATCTTGAGATCTAATGGATTTACAAAGGCACACAACAAACTATTATATAAAACTCGTAACAAAAAATACACCCTACAATGTAATAATTATGAAAAAAATAAATAAAATTAAATAGAAACTATCATGGCTGTCACCATCCCATACCACACTAGGATCTCTTTTCCACACGACAACAGTCTCACAAGCATCACATCTATTTGACTAAGCAATTTCATCTAAAGATTGTGTAAATTCTCTTAAAAATTATGTAAATTTTCTTGAAAATTCTCTTGAAGACCATGTAAAAATCATTAGATATACAAATTTCAAGAATATTTACATAATCTTCAAGGGTTTAATATGTGCTCTTATGATACATATTAAGATTATCCATTTTTGACATATATCAAAGGTTGTTTTTGTCAGGAGTAGGAAAGAGAGTGGGAATGGGGTGGTTTCTGATTTTATGCAGTGCTTTTGAACTGTTTTTACAAAATTTATTTTTATATTAATAAAAGATATGTTTTCCCACCGCATATCGACCTTCCTTTTGTGTATATATAGGAATCGATATTTGGTCTCTTCACATCTTATCTATCCAACTATAACATTAAGCTTTCCTTATCCTCCTCTGAAAAAAGAAAAAGATGTGGAAACTCTTCTTGTTCTTGTTGATGTTTCTGTCCTTGCACTTTCAACTTATTTTTTCATGGCCTTTAAACTCTTCTTCTTCTTCATCACCAAACAAACTTTGCGCTCCTGAGCAAAGCTTCGCCTTACTCCATTTCAAAAATTCCATTTCATAAGATAATGATTCTTCTATTATCTATCTGCAATGCAATTATTATCCTAAGACGAGCTCTTGGAGGGAAAATAGTGATTGCTGGTTATGGGATGGGGTCACTTGTGATAGGTTTACAGGCCATGTAATTGGCCTTGACCTTAGTTGCAGTTGGCTTCATGGCACTCTCCATGACAACAGCAGCCTCTTCCTCCTTCACCATCTCCAGCGGCTGAATCTCTCTTTTAATGATTTCTTTGGATCCAAAATCTCAAGCAAGTTTGGTCAGTTCAGGGAATTGACACATCTTGACCTTTCTTTCTGCAATTTCAATGGCCTCGTCCCCAGTGAAATCTTTCACCTGTCTAAGCTTGTTTCTCTTGATCTCTCTAATAATGATTTCGATATCTTCGGTCTCGTAATGGATGGCTTATTAGAATTAAGAGGAGATGGTTTCACCAATATGTTGCAGAACCTGACAAAATTAAAACATCTTAATCTCGATGTTGTCAACATGTCTTCAGTTGCACCTGGTTCCCTGGAGAACCTGTCTTCTTCTTTGATCTCTCTGAGTCTTGCAGATACCAATCTAGAAGGTAGTTTCCCAAGTGCTATTTTTCATCTACCATTTCTCCAGCGGCTAAGTTTGTCAGGTAATTATCTTCTCACAGGTAATTTACCAAAATCTAACTGGAGTAGTCCCCTTAGATTCTTGTATCTCTCTCACACTTTAAGTTTCTCATCAGAACTACCTGACACAATAGGCAATCTTAAATATTTAAACCAGTTGGATATCTTTTTCAGAGCCATTTTAAAGGATCTATTCAACCATCACTTGGGAACCTTACAGCGATCACTTCTTGACTTTGTCACTCAACTACTTTACTGGTCCAGTCCCAACGTCTATATCCAAACTTGGCGAACTCAACAGTTTAGATCTTGACAACAATTCATTCTCCGCGCAGTTTCCTGATGTTTTGGGTAACCTAAGCAAATTAACTTTTCTATCTCTTACTCGTAATAATTTTAGTGGTCCGTTGCCATCATCAGCATTCAGACTTCCAAAAATTTCTGAATTACTCTTTTATGAAAACCAATTTGAGGGTCAAATTCCTAATTGTCAAGTAAATACTCCACCACCTTTGAAGTTTTTGTATCTTCAAAAAAACAAACTCTCAGGTCCAATTCCAAATTTTGTTTTTGATCTTGTGAACATTACTGAGCTTGACCTCTCGTCAAATAATTTGAGTGGCATTTTAAAGTTAGACACGTTTTCGAAGCTCAAAAGAGTTAAAAAAATTAACCTTTGATCAAATAATTTGAGAGGCATTTTAAAGTCAGAAATGTTTTCAAAGCTCAAAAATCTCAAATGGATTGACCTTTCGCATAACAGTATGCTGTCTTTAACGCCATGCAACAATTCCCACTTTACCTTGCCCAACCTTGAGGATTTCCTTTTCTCTTCTTGCAATTTAACCGCAGTCCCGATATTCTTAAGGTACGCAAAAAATTTGCAATCTATAGACCTTTCAAATAACAGAATTTCTGGCCATATTTTTGGATGCGAGATGGGATTGACGCAAAAATTTAAGGTTTTTAAATCTCTCTCACAATTTTCTCACAAGTTTTCAAAAACTTCCATTGGATTTCAACCCACTATTTCTTGACCTTCAGTCCAACTTGCTGCAAGGACCACTTTTTGACACACCATTTGATCGTATTATTTACTTTTCAGTTTCAAACAATAATTTGATTGGAGAGATTCCTTCATCTTTTTGCAATTTAACAAGTCTTCAATATCTTTCTTTATCCAATAACAGCTTGAACGGAACTATTCCAAACTGTCTCCGAAACATTGAAAGTCTCTTGGTCTTAGATCTGAAAATGAACAACTTCTATGGTAGCATCCCTCCATTACTTGCAAACAAGAATCTTCAATATCTTATTCTTAACAGCAATCAGCTGGAGGGACCATTACCATCATTCGTTAATTCAAGTGCATTGCAAGTCCTAGATGTTGGGAATAATAAGATTAAGGATACATTTCCCCCTTGGTTATCATCTCTTCCAAAATTGCAAATTGTTATCTTGAGATGTAATAGATTTCATGGTCTCATTGGTCATTCCACCACAAGATTTCCCTTCCTCGAGATGAGAATACTTGACCTCTCTCACAATCAATTCAGTGGCCATCTACCAGTGAGATATTTTGAAAATATTAAAGCTATGATGCAAGGGGCCTACATACTGCTGATATGGAAGTCATGCAAATTTCCACCATGGTTAGCAGAGGTGAATATTATTCAACAACTCTGACATTTAAAGGAGATGAGAGGAAAATACATCATTTATTAAACATTTTCACAGCCATAGATTTGTCTGACAACCTATTTGAAGGAGGAATTCCAGAAGTGGTCGGAAAACTTAATTCACTCAAAGTGTTAAACCTTTCTCACAATAGGTTTACTGGTCATATTCCATCCTCAATGCAAAATTTGACGGAGGCTGGGTCATTAGATCTCTCCTCAAACAATTTGACCGGAGAGATTCCTACACAAATGACAAGACTGACATCTCTTGCAGTGTTAAACCTTTCGAACAACCGACTAGTGGGCCCTATACCTCATGGAAATCAGTTTGACACATTCCAAAATGACTCATTCGCTAGCAACTTGGGGCTTTGTGGATTACAATTATCAAGAGAATGTGGGGATAAAAAGGCACGACAACCAAAAGGGCTAACAACATTCCATGAAGAATATGATAGTTTCAGCACAATGGCTGGTTATTATGGGTTATGGATGTGGATTGGTGGGTGGTTTATCTATGGGGTACATTGTATTTACAACAAGAAAACCACAATGGCTGGTAAAGATGGTGGAAAGGAAGCATTTGACAAGTGTGAGAAGGTTGAGTTGAAGATCTAGAGGAAGAAGAAATTGATAAGTTCAATTGGTGCTATTTGAATATTGGTATGTGTTTCAGTTTTCTACATCATTAAATTTTGTTGTTTTTTTTTTTTTTTTACTATAGCAGATTTATTAGTTTGTCCTAACATGGCATGTGAAAGCTAATTTTTTAAATCTTTTTTTTTTTTTTTTTTTTTGCAGATTTGAGAGTTAATTGCACGACATAGCAGCTTTTGAAGAACAAGCATGTGGGAAATACCACATCTATAGAACTTCAATTTGAATGTGATTTTCTATTTAGATTATCCTTTCAAAGTTCATATGTTCAAAAATTGTTCTAAGATTTTGAATAATTGTGAGTCACCCCGACATGTAGACATGTATTTTGGAACATTTTATTTTAATGAATTTCAATTAATTCTGCAAAATAACTCTAAGATGGTTTGGATTTTGGATAGACAATTTGATACTGCTCATAATCTGTGCATATATAGGAGATTACAGAATTATATACGTATACACTACATGAATTTCGGGCACTACATCGGTTATAGGAGCAAGCCCCCAATTCGAAAGAGTAATGAGTGATAAGGAACTACAACAGATTATACATCATTCATTATTCAATAATCCTCCATTCAAATTTGTACGAGGTACCCTGAAATTTAATTAACTAACGAATTAAAATTAACTTCAATTTGGAAACAATAATAATAGTAAAACTTTTAAGACATAAATACATGGGTGGAGCTATAAGAACCCCTAATGCACTCTGCACACCCCATTTCTTAGAATACCCTTTTAAATTTTAAATTATACTTTTTACACCCGTTTAAATATATACCACATATATACTTATTATTACTTAATTAAATATAATATTATTATTTTAAAAGGATATTTAGCAAATATTAAGATACGTAGCTAGACACAAATTAAGAAAGTATTTGGGACGAGCTATCTACGTTTACGATTACAATTTCTTTTCAATAGTAATTCTGTCTCAATTGTGCAAGATTGTAATCTAAAAAGCTATTGTAGCCGAACAAATGCAGCTATTACTTTGCGAATAATTTTTTTCTTAAACTCTTGATTGTATTGGAAAAACTTTGGGAATAATCACTTTCTCAAATTTAGGTATAATCAGGCATCATATTTTTCTCTTTCTTTTCCATTACAAATACGAAATGCTTACCTGCTTCATCCACAAACCCAAATTATAGTTTGTGCACACTATTACCAAAAAAAAAAAAAATTGAAAGATTTTTTTCCTCAAATAAGTGTATTTATATTTGTTTGAATCAAACAAAAAAGGGCATAAAAGAAGACTCAAGGGGCGTGTTTGATGCGCTGTATAGCGCTGTATTGTATAACATTAATAAATTATACTGCGTTTGAAACGGGACTGTATAGTATAACGGGGTACTGTAGCGACACTGTAGCGGTACTGTATCAGTACTGTTTATATAAAAGTTAAGCATTTTTATACCAAGTCTACCCATTGTATTACACCGTATAAGCTTATTTTTGTCTCAATTTTCACTAATAAATACAAAAAAAATTATATAAATTAAATATTTATATATTTATATAATTAATAAATAGTTTATTAAATATTTAAATAAAAATTAATTATTTAAATAAATTAAAATAATTATTTAAATAAATTAAAATTTTAATAATTAAATTTTTTATAAAAATAATTTTAATTATTATTTAAATTTATTTTATATTTAAATTCAATGTTTCACATATAATTTTTTTTGGGTTTTATCTAATACAACAATATTCTATCAAACAAAGTATAGTATTATATTTTATCTAATCTTATCCTATACTATTCAATCCAATCCAATCTTAGTAAATTTATGTTATCCTATACAATGTTATACAGCGTATCAAACATGCCCAAGAAGGCAACACGATTAGGAGTCCGAGATCCCTAGTATCCATAGCCCCACAGACTTCATATTCATCAGTTTTGAAAGCAAGAGGAAGGGAATGCCTCTAATGCATTTCAAGATCTCTACTGTAGAAAAGAAATATTATATTATTCCATTATTTGGCTTAGATGAAATATAATGCATATAAAAAGAAATTTAATTTTGATATTATTCAATTTTTTATTTTAATTAATTAATGTATTCTTTTATGTCCTTATTATTAATTTAATTTATGGATAATTAAGTCTTTTAATTTTTTTATCAAATTTGGGGTTTATAAAGTATTTCATGGGGTTTATGTAGCCCCACCCCAAATATATATACACTTGTTCTTATAATATGAGGAAAATGCTTCAGTACCCTTAGGTAAGGGTACCTAAGGATACTGCTAACTCAAAGCAAATAAAAGTTGTAAAAATTTGTATAAAGTTGTCAATAAAACAAAAAGTTAAAAGTATAAAAGTTTTAAATGCATAAAAATTATCAATGAATATGAAAGTCGTAAATAAATATGTAAAAGTTGTAAGTCTTTGTAATTATTAATAAGTTTATATACTCATTTATAACTTTTACATAAATTTTATAACTTTTATTTGTTGGGGTATTGGTATCCCAAATCATCTGTAGAATAACCTAGTACCCTTATATCTATACAATTTGATCTACTAACAGTCTAACACAATATTATTAAATATAAAAGATTTACTAATAATGGAGTTTACAATGCATGTGCATCAATCACATAGCATTGTCAAAATTTATGGGGTTTAGAGATGTATTAATCACCTGTTCTGACATGTTCGTTCAGAGTGGAGCATAGTAAGCTCTTGGTTTGGCCATGTGTCCTTGATGCATGACTTCATTTCTTTTAAAAGCTAAACCAATTAGTTCATTGAATGTAGAGTTTGTGTAGGAGCAAGTTCTCATGATGGGTTGAGCCTGTATTAATTAATATGGATTTTATCGTCACCATATCACCTATATTAATTAATATTATTTATTATTACTATTATTTATTTATCCAATCATATCATATCATATTTTAGTATAGATATATATATGTTTCTATAAAAATTTTGTAAATGTCGTATCTTTCTTTGTATGGTAATGGTGTTATAATATTACATAATAATTACATGATCACCAACCTAATCACCTATATATGATAGAAACACCTTACTTTTGTAACAAAATTTTAAAATAATTTTGAAAACTACTATCATTCTATATCAAAAACAACAAAATCTTGGTTTCTACAAAACTTAATTTAATTTGGACAAATCGTCAAGATTGACAACATAGATTTCAATTTCTTCTATATTTTTAGAATATATATATATAAACACTTTGAGTTAATTCAATTTTTTAGTTTAAGTGGATATATGTCCTTCATAATTTGGGTTTTTGGTTTGCATCGCGTGTAACACATACGAATCCAAACATAACAAAAATGGAAAGCTTGACTGATGGATGCAAAATTTAAAGAGAGATAGTCTAAGAGATTGGTTACTAATGTGTTCATGTATAATTTCATAAACAATGACATGTCAAGGTCATTTTTGTTTTCTGACATTGCATTCATATGAGTACCATTCAGTAAAATTAATATGCTAAATCATAGAAAGGACAAAGATGTTTTTGTTCTACTGTTTAAGATCTTACTATACTAAATTATTCTAATATTGATACTATAGAAGTTTCTCAACGTCTTATAATGAATCTTATGATATATTGGTGGAAATTAAATAGTTTGATATATTTAACACCATCCATTAAGAGTACAAGATGAAGTCTTCGTCTAAAATATAATTATTCCATTGTTGACTAGTCATAGATTATTCCATGTCTCCATGGGTAGAAGTCACTTTTAAATCAGAATGACACAATAGATATGGAAGATTCTAATTGTTATATATTACGTATAAAAAGAAAAAGAACATATAACAAAACTGTAGCTTTAATATTATTAATGGATAGATTTATGTTAAACTCCACATTTAAAAATTGAATAATGTTGCATTTAAAATTTATCTATAGCAATTTTTTATATAACCTGAGTGACAAAATATTATGGATAAATAATCTTTATATCATACAATTTAATTCATCAAGGACCTGTTACTAACAAAAAAAACAAAAAAAACAAAAGAAATACTATAAAGAAAAGAATAACAGTCACGAGAGAAGTTGTCTAAATATTCAATCCAATATCATCAATAATCAAGTATGAGAACATAAATAATGAAAGACCTAAATTTATATAATCTAACCCTAATGACAAATAGTAAAATAACTCATAACATGTTGGGAATATGAGCTAATTAGAAAAAGACAAAATCTTTAATTAAGTCACAATCCCTACAAGATAAACTCCACATTCAAAGAAACAATATATAACTAAATTAACAAAATAACTAAAATAACCCTCATGAAATAATAGACCATGCTACATCTTTAATCCTTCTTCATTGATTTTTTATTTTACGCATTCAATAATATTTTACTAACTAAGATTGTTAAAAAAAATGGTTGTAGATAAGTTGCGTTAAAACTTATGCAATATTAACACTCTCTAATAGACAAATAGCATTCTTTTCTATATGATATAATTAATTAAAAAATAATATAACAATGACTTTATAATATAAGGGGGGTTAAATTTGATGCTTCTAACTCAGGTAACGACCTTAATATATATCTTGTATCATTGAAGCTTTAAAAATGAAAATTTATTAATTCTGAAATTTAGAGTGTGTCTTGTTAACTTTCATGTGGTTTAAATATAATTAACAACATGGATCTCAAATTTCTTTTTAATTTCAGAATATAAACTCTTTGAGTTAATATAATCTTTTGTCAGAGCTAGTAGCTATAATTTAAATTAGTATATTTGTCCTGTACCTTGTAATTTTAGGGTTTTTATATATGAAACAATGTATCTAATACATACAAATCCAGCAAAAAAAAAAAAAAAAATTGAAAAGAATTGATGGTCAAATAAAATTTAAAAGAAAAAGAAAACATAGGAGAGATTGTTTATTGATCTGTTCATGCGTAATTCATAATCAATGGCATGCTAGATTGATTGTGATTTTAGTACATTGCATTACCATGAGTGACGTCAAGTAAAATTCACTCGTTAAACTATAAAAAGAATTAAGAATATCTTTCTATCCTACAATGTACTTGAGATCTTGCTACCAGTCGCTAAGATGAAGGCGGTTACATCTTCGTAGAGCCAAAAAATTCAATAGCATCATCGTTATTATTATTTTCTCTTTTTTTTTTTAGCCTACAATAATATTATTATTTCATAATTCTTACTAATTAGATATTTAGATATGCCCACGGCAATAATAATACTCTCACTTTCCTCATGTTTCAATATTTTCTTTTTATCTTTCGTATGATATTTGTGAGGAAATTAAATGGTTAATGTCTATGCCAGATTTTGAAAAGGGAAGGCTATATAAGGTTGTTTATTAGAATTTGGTACTTTTGTTTATTAAGTTTATTAGTCCATTAATTCAAACCATGCATATTGAGAGTTTTGGCTTAGGAGATACGAAAGTTCATGCTTGGGGCATAACAAGGGTTGGATTAATCTCCTGTTTTTGGAATACCAAGTTAAAGAAGAGGACAAAAAGAAAAAAAAAAATCTGAGACGAAGAAGGTTAAAGGATGTCATTAAAGGTACCGGAATCTTCTTAAGAGACGAAGAAAAATTTTATCATTTTTAAAATAGAAAAATATTTCATATTAAGGTGAGGACAAAGGTCAAGGCATGTAGTAACTTTTGGAAGATAATTGGAAAGAGTAATGCTACTCTTACAAACTACTTATACAAACTTATCCTTACAAATCGACGTGACATAATCTGATTTGATAAATAAATACAGTGATTTGATAAATATATATTAATAATAAATGACATTAATTAACATGAGTGATGTGACTATTATATAGGGATGTCACATCAGTTTGTATGTGTGAATTTGTATAAATAGTTTGTATGAGTAACATTACTCAATTGAAAAATGTAATTTACACTTGAATCAATGTATCTAAGATTAATTCCACGCATGCACGGTTCTGTAGTTTTCTCTTTGTGGGCTCCATGCATAGATGTTTAGTGCTGATGTTTGCAAAATTTCTGAATCCTAGAGAAATTTGAGGGAAATGCATGAGTTAAACTTCGAATATACATCAATAATGCAAGGACACCAGAAGTTGTCAAGGTGCCACTTCAAAGGAGGAAAATTAGCTTATTGTTTGATTGGTTTAGAATCTATTGTTAATTTATTAAATTAACTTATTGCTTCCAATGCCCCCAGGCATTTTTATTTTCTGCTAACTAAATTATTTTATGTTAATAAATTAAGTTATTATGTCTAGAATGTTATTGTGCTACTAGGCAGACTAGTTTTGTATTTGCAAACCAATCACATAAATAAATTAATTTTTAAAATAAAATTTCAAATTTGATAGAATATCCAAGAGAGAAATATATTTTAAACATTAAGAAGATTGCAATTGTTTGATGGCAAACAGTGATAAGCATAGTTATAAAAATAATGCACGAAACTTAATGTTATTGCTTTTATTGTAACGATTATAAAACATTCTTGAAATTTTATAAATTATTAGCTAGAATAATAATATTAATAATAAAAAGCATCATAAACTAATTGTATTTAATGTATAAATATCAAAGGAAATTGAGGAAATTATCCTTAGTTATGTGTTTCAGTTTAGGTGTCAAATTTAACCATGTAACAAAAATTAATCAACCTAATTCTACAATCATCTCTTACAATTAGTAAAATAATAATAATAATAATAATAATAAAGCAAACAATTTAAAACATTTAAAAAATTTAAAAAACATAAAAGTTAATAAAATATTTTTTTAATGCAATAATTGTAAAAGCAGTTTAAATCTTAACGTAAAAAATGAATGAATGAAAACTAATTTATGTAAATTAAAATTTATGTAAATTAACATATTTCCAAAATGCAACAAATGAATTGTAAAATCTATGTACAAGTTGAAAACATAATATAGAGATAGTATATGAATGTTATACTATTAAATTATAACATAAAATTGTAAATTAAATGTACAAAATGTAATTATAATCTAAATCATGTGATTTCATACAATTTTATTAAATGAAATATACTAATATAATGGGTAAATATAACATCAAAATATAATTCAACATAATTATTTAAACTACATAAAATAATTGTAAAATCACTGTACAACTCGCAAAAATATAATATAGAAACAGCACATGCATATTATACAGATAAATTATAATATAAAATTGTAAGTTTAAAAAAGAAAGTGTAAAAAAAATCGCTATCATGTATTCAACACAAATCTTCAAAATCAAACACAATAATTGTACAAGTGATATAGAAGTTGCAAATAGAACATCAAAAGAGAAAACGAATGTCTAATTCACAAAATAGAATACAAAGTTGGAAATTTGATGTTAAATTTATAAATATATAATCTAGATTTTGCAATCCATTATAATTTTTCAAAATGCAACAAAATTATTGTAAAAGTAATAAACACCTTGTAAACATAACACAAAAATACAAGGTGAACATAATTTTTTTTAAGATGCAACAAAATAATTAAAAAAGCTATATAACACTTGTAAATTATAACATAAGAATAGTATATAAATATTATACTGATAAATTATAACATAAAATTGTAAATTCAATATAAAATTTGTAAATATAATACACGTTATATAATTTGATATTACTTTTTAAAATACAACAAATTAATAATAAATGCAATACACAAGTTGCAAGCATTGCGTAAAAACAGTATATTGACATTATACTAATAAATTATGAAATTAAATTGAAAATTTAAACGTATAAGTACAATCTAAATCATATAATTCTATTTAATTTTTTTAATATGAATAATAAAAATCGTAAAAGCTCCATAAAAGTTGTAAACATAATATGAAAATAATAAGTTAACATGTGAAATAGTAAACTATGAGCTTGCTTGGAGCTTTAAGGTTGTTTATGTGCTTGCTTGTTTTGGTCTCTTCATTGTGCATGTTGCTTGCTCACGGATTTGCCGATTGACAACACAATTTTCTTTGTTTGATTTTGAATTTAGGCTTTGGAAGGGTGTGAGAATTGGACTCACTGGTTCTGTGTTGTTGGCAGAGCCTTGCGTGTTTGTCAGGGAAAGGACTGAGAGATTTGTTTGATGCAATAGCTGCATTAAGGCCTAATGGGCCAAAAAGTTTCTGGCCGGTTTTTATCTAAGAATGGTATTGGATTCTTCATAAAACTTGGTTCGTGCAGCCCTCAATTTGCCACTGTTTTAAATCTTTCTTTTATTTTATACTTTTACACAATTCTTTAATTTATCTGCTTAGAACTGGTTTCCTTATGGCGTATTGAAAAATTAGAAATGTACTACCTTTCAAGGAATCAAAGTTAAACCAAAAGTAAGAAAAGAAAGTTATCCTTCAATGCTTAACGCGAAAATGACAGATAAACTCCAATAAACGGCTTAAGCACTCTTTAAAGGCTTTCTTACTCATTTGTCGATGGCACATAAAAAAAAAAAATTTAATAAATGTAGAAATATATGGTAACTTTTGAAGAGTCAAACAAACAAATTAGGTCTAATATCAAGATAAGCCCTTGTTTAATGCTAAATAGTTTATTTTCCTCTTCCCACAAATTATAACTTGCCTGAAAATGGACAAAAACTTGGTTTGGACTGTCAACTTAGGTAATTATTAGAATTTTATTTCATCATCTAAATCTACATTATACTTTCATCCACAATTACAGGTATAAGGAATGCCTAAGCATGTTACCATTTTATACTATTTTCTTGCTACATCAGTTGTATACTAGTGGAGTTGATATTTCTGATCACTCGAAGACCAAGACTTATATTTAAAATTACTTTTGTATTAAACGTGTGACACGAATCATGGGCAGCCATGAATTAAATACTGTTTAAATTTCTTAGGTAGCCAATACAGAGATCATTTTTTAGGTTTATATGGTACCCACTTAATTAAATGCCAAGGTCAGATATAATGTACTTCTTGCTTTTAGCTATTAGATAAAAATAATATATATATGTTTTGGATAAGCATATATCATATACTAACGAGGTGACGGTGGCGTGGGTTTAGCATCAGTTGTGACAACGTTTGTTTGGAGTTAAAGCTTTAGGAGGAGAAACGTGTGTGAATGAGCAAGCTTGAGCTTTGCTTCACTTTCCTTTGCTTTTGCCAAGGGAAGCTAAAATATGTATAACAAGAACAACCCCGCCTGTTCTTTCATTCTCATCCCTGTTCACACTCAATCGCGTTAAACGAAAACCAATCAAATCATCCGTCATCATAACGTGGATGGAACAACAACAGTTGTACAATGACACTCTCTATATGTGGTGGGTTCATTAACATGTCATCATTACTAGAGATTCTCAGTGGATCTTTTATCTCTCTCTTTATTTAATTAATTATATATAAAGTATGGTCGATTATGGCTCACGATTATTAATCATACAATTAAGTATTGGACGAGTTAGACTTGGTACATATTTCACTCCCAGTCTCAAAGGCAAGGTACTATTTCTCTTCATTTTCCCACCTTAATTTGCTTTGTTTTTTAAATCTTCAGAAGGGATGTAGAGATTTCATGATTTTCAGATAAGGTGATTGTTTTTGTTGTTAGACGATGAGCAATAATTCTGAACTCCTGCAAAACTGGTTTAATTTATCAGGGTATGAGTAAAAATATGTACTTCTTGGTAATTTAGTGTAGTTGCTAACTTGCTAGAATTATGACATGTACGAATCTTCAACGAAATGCCCAGAATGGTTTGGAAAACATCAGAGAGAAGCCACTTTCTAGTGTTCTGATCAAGTTTTGACTTCTTATTGACTTGAGGAATTGTTTTCCAGTCACTGTTAGAGTCTGTTTTCTGCTGAATTATTATTATCTTTCCAATTATGGATTGGAATATCAGTTGCCGAAACACAAAAAAAAAAAAAGGTTAATGTGAAGGAAGACAATTATGAATTTGAACCTCGGAATTTGTATTACTTGGAACATATTTCATTTCTTTTTTCCAAGAGATAATAGGTTGTGTTTCAGCTAAGGAATTGTGTAATTCTGGAGACTTTTTTCAAAGATTACTTTGACTTAAGTGTAAGGATAAGAATTTGTATTTTTAGCAACCATGTAGTAGTTGAAGAGGAATTTTAAACAGTAGTTGAAGGGGAATTTTAAAGTTTCTAGTATTTGAATGGATAGCTGTTTATCAAAGTGGAAATTGTGATGCGGAATCTGATTCTTTTTCAATTTGATTGACAGGATGGAAGAGGGAAGGTCAGTTTACACGGTGGATGAAGCACTTTCAGCAATGAAATTTGGGAAGTTCCAAGGTCTTGCACTCGCATATGCCGGACTAGGCTGGTTTGCAGAAGCAATGGAGATTATGATTCTTTCATTTGTAGGACCAGCAGTGAAGTCAAAGTGGGGACTATCATCGAGCCAAGAGAGCCTGTTGACAACTGTTGTCTTCGCTGGTATGCTTCTTGGGGCTTATTCATGGGGCCTTATATCGGATAATTTCGGAAGGAGGTAGGCAACTGTATCCTCTTTTCTATAAGGAATATTGATCTTGTAGAGTGTGAATCAATCACTTCTACTCTTTCCATCTGGCTAAGAAATTAGTGTCATGTCTTTGATTGGAACAGAGAAATTTGCAATTAGCATCCTCTGTTAAGTGCTCATCTGAAAGATTAGAATCAATCTCTACTACTCTTTCCATTTGGCTTCAGCCAATTAATTTGGTATTTATATTGTTGTAGTTTGGTTCTCATCTTTTTGTATATGTCATGGAGTATTAGAGTGCAAATTATATATTCAGTTACTGAATATGTTCTGCAAATAGCCTTTCTATGCTCAGTATGGCAGAAATATTCAGTTTATTTCTATTATCTGCAATTGTTAGGCTTTTTTGTCAAATTATTTATCTATTACTGTCATGTCTTTGATTGGAACAAGAAATTTTCATTTAGCATCCTATGTTAAGTGCCAATGCAATATCATATATGTTATTGGTCATCTTGTACTTACTCTTTTCTAGTTTCTCTAATTCCCAGATTTTTTTTTCTCTTCCAGGAAAAGTTTCCTTAGCATATCTGTGGTAACTAGTGGGGCTGGCTTGTTAAGTGCTTTCGCTCCAAATTATGTATCATTAGTATTATCTCGTTGTTTGGTTGGCTTTGGTTTGGGCGGGGGACCGGTATTCTTAGCCTGGTTTCTAGAGTTTGTTCCCGTAGCCTATAGAGGCACATGGATGATTGTCTTTTCGACTTTCTGGACAGCTGGAACAATTTTTGAGGCTTCACTTGCCTGGGTATGTTTTATTGCGTAACCCGATCCAATTGTTTTCCAAATCGAACTTAGTTATCTCGCTGTTTGATAAATATTTGTCAAATTTATGCATTGGTTAGCGGCCTCTTAAAGTCAAAATGATTGCCCCTGGTATTTCTGTTGTGTGCAGATTGTCATGTCAAGATTGAATTGGAGGTGGCTAGTAGCATTGTCTTCTGTACCATCATTTGCTCTGCTTCTCTTCTATGCTCTCGTACCTGAGTCACCAAGGTATTTGTGTATGAAAGGAAGAATGGTTGATGCACATCGCATCCTTGAGAAGATCGCTTACCTCAACCGAGCAGAACTGCCTTCTGGTGTACTTGTTTCTGATAAATCTATCGGACAGAATGAAGAGGAATCTGCTTCATCACTAGATACATATCCACCCTCAGCAATAACAAAAATAACCAGGAAGTTTAAGTCAGGATTCTCATCGTTTTTTATGCTTTTCTCATCGAAAATAATTCGAACAACTCTTCTCCTATGGGTGTTATTCTTTGCAAATGCATTCTCATATTATGGCCTCGTTTTGTTGACTTCCAAGCTTAGTGGGCAAAGCATATGCGGCTCAAGTTCAACTATCCTGCATACAGATAGTAACCTTTATTTGAATGTGTTTATCACTAGTTTTGCAGGTATTTGTACTCAAGTTTTTTCAAGGGGAAAAGCTAGTTCTTTAAAAGTTGAGGCACGGTTTGTTAACGTTTCTTGAGTTTATTTTGCAGAATTTCCAGGGCTTATCTTGTCAGCAGTAATTGTGGACAAAATTGGGCGCAAGTTCTCCATGGCAATTATGTTTAGCCTAGCTTGCATTTTCCTTCTGCCACTGGTATCCCATCAGTCTGCTATCTTAACTACAGCCTTATTATTTGGGGCTCGCATGTGTGCCACAGGAACCATAATGGTTGCCACCATTTATGCTCCTGAGGTAAATATGATACAAACTTCTCTATTTGGTAGATTTTGACTTATTAAGAGGATCTAGTTTCCAATCATCTTAAGTTTTCAAGCCTCACCAAGATTGTGAATTGAAAATCCAGGCATAGTCTTAGAAAAGGTGTGATAATACACAGTAATTAAATTTACTTTTGCGGCTCTTTCTTCTTCTTCTTCTTCTTCCTTTTTTTTTATTTTTTTCCAAGAAAACCCCTTTAATTGTGAATATTTGAGCTAATTTCCCTTCATCTTGAGACCCTTTTGGTCAATTTGTGTACTCAACGCATAAAGGATGTCCAAGGTGCACAAAAGATCTCTTGCAAGGATATACTTCTATAGATGTCTTCTCTTGCAGGTGTACCCTACCTCCATGAGGTCAACCGGTGCTGGAGTTGCTAGCTCTGTGGGGAGAATCGGCGGCATGGTATGCCCGCTTGTAGCTGTCGGACTCGTCACCAGTTGCCACCAAACACTTGCCGTTACTCTGTTCGAGGTTGTTATGGTTGTTGCAATAGCTTCTTCTCTATTATTCCCATTTGAAACCAAGGGCCGGCAATTGCGCGACACAGTAGATGTTATGGGTTCATAAAATGGAAACCAATGCTTCACCAAGCATTCTAGGGATTAGTGATTGCTTATCCATGTAAAGTTCAAATAAATTTTTGTATCTTCCTAATTAATAATTTAGTCATCACGGTAGTTAATTTCAACTTTCAAGATATTCTAAGAAAACACTTAGTAGTATGCCTTATGCAAGTGCGTAGAACTGTATACTATGGCCTGGTTTCTGTGGTACTTTTTTTTTTTAATCATGTCCGGATGCCCTTGATTAATATTTAAAACTTAAAATAAATTATAATTTTAAATTTAAAAAATATATTTTGATGAACATTTCCGATCTTTATAAATTTTTTTTGTTGAATTCTGAAGTCATTTTTATCAAATTTCCAAGAAAATATATGCGTATTTTTTTAAGTCGTTCTATAGTTTATACTTTAGTCCTCATATTTTTATCTCAATCCTCCAACCTATTTGATCTAAGGAAACTACAATAAAACTTTTTAGTTTTAACTAAAACCCCAAAGAAAAACCTATGTACGGAATTTATAAGAATGAAGCAGTTTCAAAATTAAAAAAATAAAACTTCCCATTTTAAGAACAAAAGAGATGAATAATTGAGAATTTTTTTTTGGGCGACCCACAACTTTCTCTTGTATATATGCATATATTTTATACAACATGAAGGATTATTATCGTATATTTCTTAAAATTTTAGGATTAAATTATTTAATAAAATCTTCGTAGTAGATGGCGGTGTTGTTATCCAAATTAAAATATATAATGTGCATGTGACATATATTCATTCATTAATGAACAGAGGACAAGAAAGATATCTTCTTGTGGAACCAAGAATATTTCCTGCTCATGTTATAAACAATGAATATAACTTAGTGCAAAACTTAATACATCGACCGTCTCTAGGCACCTGAGAACTATGTTTTGGTTATTTGTAAAAGAGTAAGGTTACACCTAAAAAATATTTATATAAAATTGATATAATATTATTCATTTAATGAGATATAATATTAAAATTTTTATTTACTTAATATTAAATTAATTTTATATAAAAATTTTATAAGTAAATTTGGTAAGCGGGGCATTGTTGATCAGCAAAAAATAAAAAATAAATAATAATAAAGCTAAACCAGATCGATAACATTATTAATTATGAAAGAATCCAAAAAGCTAAGATTTTTGGCAGAATGGGAGATGGGCACCAAAGGCAATTGGTTGCGACTTGCTAGTGACAGTGAGGCCCCAGAAGGCTATGCTGGCTTGATAAAGACTTCTAATTGCTTTTGTCTTGAAGATGACTTTGCCTCATATCATTCTTTATCCATTTCCGCTTGCACTGCATTATTGGTATGATAATTGATTTGTTAAAAAATGTAAGTAAAATAAAACGAGCATCAGGGTTTCTTTTTGTTTTCCTAATAGAAAGGGATCATAACATATTTATGGTTTCTTAGCCTCCAGCTAACAAGGAAGTGTTGAGAGACGGATGAAGAAGGTGAAAGGGTTGTGTACACGCTTGACGAAGCACTAATTGTTTGGGGTTTGGGAAATTCCAAATCTTGTTTTTGCCATTATTAAAATAATTATGAAAATAATTGTACACTAGAAGTTCTATTAAAAAAAACAAAAAAAGCTACCAGATGTCGTCCAAGTGGCTGCAGGCCTCCACGTGCCCTCCAAATAAATGTTTGGTGTCTAAGTACCATCGAAGGATTAAACTTGCGCTACATCCAGTGTATTATGCAACGGGGTGCAAGGGACCGTAGAGAGAGGTCAAAGCAGTAGATAATTTGCAGATTTGTTGTTGAGCTGGTGTCTCCCAAATGGATGTGTACAGTACAGCAGATGTAGGTGTCACTATGACTACATACATGGTTAACTCTTGTTAAAAAGACTCTCGGTTTAAGTACTCCTCTTTGCACCAATTCAGATTTAAAGAACTCTTCATTTTGAAATACCTTGCCTAATTATCTCGTGATTATTATATATTGTCTAAACATACCATCTATGATTTGGGCATTAGAGAATTATCGTCAGAAACCTTGTTGATACCTTTGAGCCGTATGATCGTTTGTGTAACCATGCTAGCCACCCCAAAATTTTCTCTCTTTTTCCTTCTTTTTTCACAGTAAAAAAAATTATAGAGGAAAAGATTTTCAAAATCAACAATTAAAATTTTTATCCATGTAATTATTTAACTCCTTCTCAAAATTTTGAAAAGAAAAGTCATTTTTATCCCAATATTTGGATCTTCTAAACTTTGCGAACGCCAGAGGACGTCACTGAAATCAGTTTCACATTCGTCTGTCAACAACTTGCTTATGACGAAAGTGTCCTTGGACTTTGACTATCATTCTTCCCTTGTCCATATATCTACTTGTACATATGCAAATGAGAATCTGGTTATTATTATTTATTATTATTTTTGTTTTCCGAAGAAAAAGAGAGAGAGGAATCAAGCATATAAACGGTTTTGATTGCAGAAATTTGGATGTGTTGTTGTTGAGATGGATGCTGAAAGGGTTGTGTACACGCTTGATGAAGCACTTACCTGTGTGGGTTTTGGGAAGTTCCAATATCTTGTTCTTGCATATGCCGGACTTGGCTTGGCTGCAGAAGCCATGGAAGTTATGATTCTCTCTTTCATAGGACCAGCCATTAAGTCTGAGTGGGCGCTTTCACCAAGTGAAGAATCACTTTTGACAACTGTAGTTTTTGGTGGCCTGCTTATTGGTTCATTTTTATGGGGATTCATATCAGATAACTATGGTAGAAGGTGGGCATTTCCCCCTTTTTCCTTTAGAATTTATTTATTGTCTATGCCTTATATCATACATTAAGATAATGTCATGATCAATCTGTGTGGGCCAATTTTTTCTGAACTTAAAAGAGAATTATCAATTTGTGACTGTTTGCTGTGATGGGGTATTCAAGTTTGCATTCTTTTGACTTTTGACTACCTCTGCTTTGGTGGAAAATCTCAAGGCTTTGACCTATGTATAGGAGCTAGTGTATCTAACTTAGTCCAGAAATCAGTGCAATCTTTTTGAACTTGCAGTGGCTTTGTTTTTGTAAATGAATGGTATTTTGCTTCTCTTTCTGCTGGGGAATTAGAGAAGGCTTACGGTATCTTGTGTGCAGTTACAGGTATCTAGTTAAGCTTCCATTTATTGTAAGAAAATGTACTTAATGAATTTATGAATTCATACGCCATTTCCTGTGAGCCGAGTCTGGGAATTTTGTTCATGGTTTAACTAGTTCAAAATTAACGAAATTTATTCCAATTAATGTCATGGGGGTTAATGCTATGTTAGTCATTGGACATCTTTTTGGTCCAATGATCAAATAGTTAACTTGATTTGGATATGGCGAACCTTTTTTAGTTTTGAAGTTATGGCCAAGGCATTTGAAGCAGCCAAAACAAAACTTGGAATTTCTGTTAGTGAGTCAACATTGTTTCTAAAGCTTTCCTTATTGAATCAAACTTTATATATAAATATGGTATATTAAAAAACATATACTTGCATATTCTTTTAGAATGAGATGCAGAAATGTGTTTTTGAATGAAAAAGGTATAGATTTTAAATGAAAATTTCCATCCAACCTTGTAAAAGAAAATTACTAACGGTAATGACCTGTTGCAAATATGGTTTACGAGGGGGAATCTTAAATTTTCTTTCTATTCTGCTGCAATTATAATCCACAAATATCTCTCTTATCAGAATACTCTGGGCTGTGAAGTTCTTCTTTCACCTAAATGCTACTTTTGAATATAGTTCCCCTGTTTATGTGACCATAACCTTTTTATTACTAATATTGAGGAGTGAGTTGTCTTTGTAGTCATATTTGCCTCTGCAGTGAAAAGGTTCCTTCCCAGTGGGCATTTTCTTGTGTTCTTTTATTTAGAGGTTTGCAAAGTCTTTACTCATATTAATTGGCTTATGTACTTCAAAAATAATTTTACACTTTCTGCTGATGGTATCAATTTTTGGTAGTAGAAACAGTATTCTTCAGATTTTGAACTTTATACTTTGTATATATATTGTAAAATAGATTCTTTGACCTTCTTGTCTGATTTAATTTCTAGTGGCTAAGTAGTTACACTGTTCAACAGAGTGTCAAGCCAATTTACTGAAGAAGTTATTGATAATTCTGATTTATTTCCTTGGAGCTCAAAATGTGCTTGATATTGAACTCCTTTGATCTTTTCCTTCTTCCTAAGTGTTTTTATCACATTGGTCAATCTTGCTTATGATTGCCTTATTCCATTTGCCCTTTCCAGGAAGGGTTTTCTAGGAATAGCAGTGGTAGCTAGTGTGGCAGGGTTATTGAGTGCTTTCTCCCCAAACTATCTATCACTGGTGACTCTCCGTGGTTTGGTTGGTTTTGGCCTAGGTTGCGGGCCTGTATTTTTATCCTGGTTTCTAGAGTTTGTTCCTGCTTACAATAGAGGAATGTGGATGGTAGTCATATCAGTTTTCTGGACACTTGGTACAGTATTTGAGGCTTCACTTGCATGGGTTTGTTTCTATCTCTTATATCAAATCCTTTTCTTTTTCTGTGAAAAGGCAATTATTGCACATGGATAAGATATGTCAGAATCAGTTGCCCTGCTCCTTAGGAAAGCGGCAAGTCTGTGTTTGGTAACCAAGAAACTTAACCAAGCTAGTTGTCACCTTCACTATCTCTAGTTAGGCCAAGTATATATTATTGACAATATCTACTCAACTTTATGTTCCTCGTACAATATTTGCATCTTTCCAAGTTAAAGTGAAAAAAAATTCCGCATGAGGGATTGCTTAACTTTCTTATTTAGTTCCACTTATTCTGAACCTTTAACTTGTAATGAGATTTCTCTCTATCTGTCTCTACATTGTCTATCATCAAGAAGGAACTTCTTCTTAGACACATACAGTTTTTCCAAAAGTTGGTTGTTGTTTTTTTCTTGATTTAGATTTGTTTGCAGATTGTTTCTTCTTGTTTATCATCATTCAGATTTTTTTCAACTTAGGAAATTTCGAGTTTGAAATCTAGCTGCTTTGCTAGGAGAAATTGCATTTGTCATTTGATGCCACATGCATAACTCATTGGTCATGTGAATCTAATTCCTTATGTCGTTAATTTCGTGCTAGAAGATAGTGGCATTTAGAAAACTTATTATGTGCATTGCTAAGGTTCATCCTAAATTCTGCTCAATAAGGAAGAACTAAAGATAAAGAAAACATCTACCTGGCTGTCTGAAGAAGGGCACTTAACATGCCTATTTCTCAACGCGAAATTCTGGTGAGAAAACTGATAAGTAAGCATTCTGTAAAGAAATGGATGGTTTTGAAACCTTTCGTATATATATTTTGGTAAGTTTGAATTGTCTTGTTCAAAATAAGAAGGTTCTCTATTTTTAAGTTCTGGAATCAGTTAAATGATGTTTTAGTGAGGAAGACTGGAAAGGCTAAGCATAAAACTTTTAAAAATTTGTTTCCATTGCAGATTGTCATGCCTAGATTGAATTGGAGATGGCTACTGGCCATATCTTCTGTACCATCATTTGCTGTACTTCTCTTTCTTGGTCTTGTGCCAGAGTCTCCAAGGTACCTATGTATGTCTGGGAGAACTGCTGATGCTCATCTCATTATGGACAAAATATCAGTAAGGAACAGGAAAAATCTACCTTCTGGAATGCTTTTCTCTGATGACGTTGCTAGATTAGATAAGGGATTTGTTGCTCAAGAACATGCTCCTCTGCTCTCTTCAACTATGACTAAAACCACAGAAGTCAAAGCAAAATTTTCACCAATTTTTATGCTTTTATCATCAAGATTCATTAAAACTACCTGTCTGCTATGGGTACTATATTTTGCAGATTCGTTCCTATATTATGCCATTATACTGCTGACATCAGAGCTAAGTGGTGGGCAAACTGAATGTGGCACAACTCTCTTGGTTCTGGAAAATGCTCAGAA
The DNA here is from genome assembly GCA_013180625.2 of Boswellia sacra. NCBI lineage: Eukaryota > Viridiplantae > Streptophyta > Magnoliopsida > Sapindales > Burseraceae > Boswellia > Boswellia sacra. The sequence goes on from SNVD02004214.1 coordinate 117,378, forward strand.
TACAAACCTATACATTAATGTATTCATCACTAGCTTTGCAGGTAATGCATATCTGATATTCATTTCTTATACTTGTTCCTTACTGTGAATTTATTTTATTTTATTTTATTTTAAGTTTTCTTAATGGAGTGATGTTTCAGAAGTTCCTGGGTTGCTTTTAGCTGCTGCAATTGTGGACAAAGTTGGTCGCAAGATTTCCATGACAATTATGTCATTTTTAAGTTTCATATTGCTCTTACCACTGGTTATTCATCAGCCCGTTACATTAACAACAGGATTACTATTTGGAGCTCGAATGTTTGCCAATGGGCTCTTCACAGTTGCCTGTATCTATACCCCAGAGGTTTGCTTATACTCTTTGATAGTTCCTAATATTTTATTTTCCTACTCTTAACTTCTTAAGATCATTATTGAACATGTTTAACTTTGTTCATGTAGAAAGGTATTTTTAGACACAGAAAAATGTCATTCTAGTTGCATAAAATAATCTAGGCTTAGAACTTTCCCATTTCTGTTTTTTAGGTTCAGTTGATTAATTAATTAATTTTTTCTGACAAGAGACTGTTAAAATTGTATTGAATATAAAAAAGAGAGAGTTTGATAATTGGACTAAGAGATCACTATAAATACGTAGGGGAGGTAACCACCTTATACAAAGCAATAGGGGAAAAAAATGTCTACAACCCCAATATATATATGTGTGTGTGTGTGTGTGTTGTGAAATAGACACCATCTTTTTTTTTGATATGCGTCTTAAGCTTTGAGGCATGTATAAATTAAAATGCTGCTTGTTAAGCACATAAAACCTCAAAATTCTACTACCAGCAGAACTTACTGTACTGCATACTCCTCGAGTGGACAGCTAGGGAGTAGAGTCAAGGAGAACAAGATTATCTCCACCCTGAACTGTTACTAGTTGTTGTTTCAGTATTTTTCTCTGCTTCATTTGCTGTACCTCAAATTACAGCAATAATGGCCTCTTCGAAGTCTTTATTGTCCGGAAAAAACTCTGCCAATTGGTTGTCCCCAGTTTCTTCAGATTCAGACGATAGCCTCTGTGTCTTATTTTCTGGCTTCTCTGGTTCTGCCCCATAAGGCTTTGGTATACTCACCAACGTCAATCACTCGCATAATATTTGTAGCATTTCCTGACCTCATTCTTTTCAGATTTTCGTGAAATTGATTCCCAATAGGTTCATTAATGATTGGTGGCTCTTTTAAAAATTTGGATGAATAAAATTGTCATGCATTGATATTCCACAGGTTCCCTTAAGGACCACCAAGTTGTTTTGCACCTCTCTGTTGTGGTCGAACAGTATGATGATTCACAACTATATTGGAATGAGTGTTCTCATCAGCAAAGTCATCCTGGGCTTTGATTACATAGGAGCCGAGTTGTTTGACACTTCTCTTCTGAGGATGATCAATTATTTGATTTGCAAAATTGGAATCAGTGGTGGTGGTGTTCTTGTCAACTACACCATCCTGAGTTCTGTTTGAATTGGTTGTGGGCAGAATTGCATGATCTTTGCAAGGCTGAGGCTGCATGCCTTACTTCTTAGTGAATTTTTTCCTACTTGGACCCTCCTTTGAGTACTCCTGAGAGATATAGTGGAAACATTTCATCTTCTCATGAGCTTTGACATGATGAGATAACTAACTAAATCGCAATTTTGACAACCTATCAAGTGGCTTAGTCTGATTGTAAGTTCCATATGTTGGAATCCTACGTCAAATTGATGAAGAGCCAAGAGAGGCATCAAGTAGCCTGCTTTGTTCAATTGGGTCTTCTCCTTTCTTTATCATCTTAGATTGAAGGTCTTTAACCATCTGTTCTGCCCTTTCACAAGCTTTGAGATGGGAATCAACTCCTCTGTGACCATCTGCGCTGCTGGTTTCACTTGCCGCAATGTCTCTTTAGCCACACCAATTCTCCCTTGCTTCGTCAAGCAACTACCAAATTTCACATCTTCCTGTTGTCAGGTGCTTGTAAGTGCCCGTTGATAAGCATCTTCTGCTTCAATGTAGTTGTTCTGCTGCATCAATGCCTCTCCCAAGTTTCCCCGTAGTCAAGTTGCATCTTGTTCCACAAAGACATGAAATTTCTTGCCTCAAGTCCTGTCTGTTTTGTTGTGTTTCCCATTGAAAGCAAACCCTTGTTGAATCCAATATAGCTTGTGCCTCAGAAGTGCTATTTGGTCATCCAATCTTCTGATAGAATCTTTTAGGAATTTAGTTAAAGAAATTCATTCAAATAGGAGAAGTTTGTATTTATAGAATATTGCTAGGCAAGAGGCCTAGCTCTCTCCCAGAGAAAGAAACAAACTGCTCAATAGATTGTTTTTGTCACTCTCCCCCCTTGGTTCTCCTTTATTCCATTTCCTCAGTAACAGAATTTTTAACAAACTCACTCTCTCTCTTACCTTTTTTGTAACTGCCTTATTTTCCTTTCCCACAGCACAACTAATTCCTATAATTCCCTCTTTTGGCCCGTCTAGTGTAAGTGAACCTGATGGGTGGTCTATTAATACCCCCTGCCCCAAAATTCACCTTGTCCTCAATGTGAAAATCTGGAAATTGATTCTTAATCAAGTCATAAGGTTCCCAAGTAGCTTCAAAATCAGGTAGGTCTTTCCAACGGACCAAAACTTCCAAGGCATGAGAATCATTTGATTTCCCAAGCCGTACTCCTACAACCGGTTCTGGTTCCAATAAGAATTCCAACTCGGCAGTCAATTGTGGAGGAAGTTGTGTTGCTACTGGAGAATCTCTAGAAGCTCGGCGAAGTTGGGAGACATGGAACACAGGATGAATAGAGCTGTATCAGGTAGTTTGAGCTTGTATGCCACCTTGCCCGCTTTAGCTAACACCTCATAAGCTCCATAAAAACGAGGAGCAAGTTTAGCATTGCGATGTGATGCCAAAGATGTTTGTCTCTATGGACGCAACTTAAGATACACTTTCTCACCAACATCAAACTGCACATCACAGCGGTGTTTATCCGCTAAGGTCTTTATCTTTTGTTGCGCTCGGTCAAGCTGCATTTTTAGTTCATCCAACGTAAGATTTCGCTCTTGAAGGTGTTGGTCTATAGAGGAGATGACTATTCTACCGGATTCATGGCGCAACAGGGGAGGAGGATCACAACCATAAAGGATGCAGAAAGGAGTCAACTTTGTGGCTGTATGAAAAGAGGTGTTGTATCAATATTCTGCCCAAGGCAGCTAGCGAGCCCATTTTCGTGGCTTGGAATTAGCGAAGCAACGCAAATAAGTTTCCACACATTGATTGACCACTTCGGTTTGGCCATCCGTTTGTGGATGATACACTGTACTACGTTTTAGCTTCGTTCCTTGTAATCTGAATAGTTCTTCCCAAAATGTGCTTATGAAAATCTTGTCGTGATCCGAAACAATGGACTTAGGAATGCCATGGAGACGTACTACTTCCTTAAAGAACACCACAGCCACGGATTGTGCAGTGAATGGATGCTTTAAGCCAATAAAGTGACCATACTTACTTAATCGGTCTACCACTACTAAGATAGTATCCACGCCATCGGATTTTGGCAAACCTTCCACAAAGTGCATTGTTAAGTCATCCCAGACCTGGTCTGGAATTGGAAGGGGCTGCAATAAACCTGCAGGGGACAATGCCAAGTACTTGTTCTGTTGGCACGTGGAACAATTGGCTATATACGTTTGGATGTCTCTTGTCATGCCTCCACAATACAAATTGGATGTGATCCTCTTGTAAGTTTTCAGGAAACCCGAATGACCTCCTATATAGTTGTCATGAAACTCATGTAACACCAAAGGAATTAGGGAAGAGCCTTTAAGCAGGACCAATCGATTTTTAAAGAGAAGCTGACCTTGCACCAAAGAATAACCAGGCCTAGAAGTAGAGTTCTGTTGTAAGGCAGCCATAATCTGCGTTAAGTTAGGATCCAAGGCTACTTGAGCTTTAATGTCTTGCAATTGAAGCACTTAAGGCACTGTCAAAGCCATTAGAGAGGTAGCAAATTCTCTCCGAGATAAGGCATCAGCAGCCTTATTTTCAAGGCTGGGATGATAGACAATCTCAAAATCATATCCCATTAGCTTAGTAAGCCATTTTTGATATTCCATACACACCAACCTCTGATCCAACAGAAACTTCAAACTTTTTTGATCCGTTCTAATTATGAATTTTCTGCCCAGCAGATAGTGTCTCCACTTTTGAACTGCAAACACTGTGGCCGTGAGTTCGCGTGCATAAATAGACTTGAATTGAGCTCTTTGTGGTAATACCTGACTATAATAAGCAATAGGGCGTTGTTGTTGCATCAAAAAGCCCCTAATCCATGTTCTGAAGCATTAGTTTCCACGACAAAAGGTTGTGAAAAATCAGGTAATGCGAGAACTGAAGCTGTGGTCATGGCCTGTTTAAGTTTGCAGAATGCTGTTTCTGCCTCCTCGTCCTATGAAAAACAATCTTTTTTTAACCTATCAATTAGAGGTCTGGCTATGGTTCCATATCCTTGAACAAAGCGTCGATAATAACCAGTGGGACCCAAAAATCCCCTTAATTCCTTAAGCGATTTTGGACGCGGCCACTGTAACATAGCTTCTATTTTAGACCTATCCGTGACTACACCATCATTAGAAACAATGTGGCCAAGGTACTCCAATTTGCATTGGGCAAATAAACACTTCTTCTCATTAGCAAACAGTTTGTTTGTAGCCAACAACACATTCAATACACTCCCCAAATGCTCTATGTGCTCTTCCAATGATTTGCTATACACCAAAATATCATTAAAAAATACCAAAACAAACTTCCACAAATAGACCTTAAAAACTTGATTCATTAAAGCCTGAAAGATGGCAGGGGCATTAGTCAGCCCGAAAGGCATGACTAAAAACTCATAATGGCCTTCATGCGTGCGAAATGCAGTTTTTAGAACATCTTCTGGTCGCACACGGATTTGATGATAACCAGACTTCAAATCCAATTTGGAAAATAGTTTTGCCCCATGCAGTTCATCAAGCAGTTCATCAATAGCAGGGATAAGAAATTTATCCGGGACAGTTACCTTGTTGAGAGCTCTGTAATCGACATAGAACCTCCAACTCCCATATTTTTTTTAATCTAATAAGACAGGGCTAGAAAAGGGACTGCAGCTTGATTGAATTATGCCTACTACTAACATTTCTCTTACCAATTTTTCAATTTCATTTTTTTTGAGTGTGAGGATACCTATAAGGTCATACACTCACAGGAGAAGTATTAGGCAGCAGAGCAATAGCATGGTCTCTTGCTCTATGGGGTGGCATCTCTCCAGACCATTGAAAAACTTGTCTATACTGCTATAACACCTCAATAATTGGATTAGGAATAGCCTTCTGGAGGGGTTCTGCTTCTATATTCATGGTTGCCAATTCCAGTAATACCCCTTCTCCTTGTTCCTTAAAAGCTCTCATCAAAGTTTTAAGAGAAACCAGTGACTTACTAAAGCCTGGGTCTCCTTGTAAAGTGACTTTTACACCTCCTATACTAAACACCATAGTAAGTGCTTTCCAATTCACTTGCATATTCACTAGAGTTGCTAATCGTTGCATCCCCAGGATCACATCTAAGCTTCCTAACTGCAAAGGCAAGAAATCTTCTACAATTTCACTGCAATGAAAACAAACCCCTTTACAGATTCCTTCTCCTTTAATTGCCATCCCTGTACCCATCAATACCCCATAGCTACTAGTACCAACTCTATGAATGCCCAGTTGCCTCACTAGATCCACCGAAATAAAGTTATGAGTTACACCACAGTTAATTAATACAATTATTTCATGGTTAGCAATCCTACCTCTAATCTTCATAGTATGAGGTGAAGTTAATCCTACAACAGAACTGATTGAAAGTTCCACCGAGTCCCCTATTCCCGTCTCCTCCCTTGAGTCAGCTTCAGTATCCCTTCCATCCTCATGCAACAACTCTGTGTCATCACTGATAATTAAGCACTTGAAGCTCCTTGTATCTGCATCTGTGGCCCGGAGAGTATTTTTCATCGCAATGGTAACACAACCCTTTTTCTCTTTTTTTTTTTGGCAAGTCTGAGTCAAACATTCGCTTGAAAAAAGGGTCAAAGTTTACAGCTGGAGCTCGCTGAAGTGGTGAAAAACTTCTGTTAAATTGAGGAACTGTAATTTTCATGTTGGAGGCCATGGAATTGGGTGGGCTTTTGTGGAAAGCCTGAGCCAAAAAGCGCTTGGCCTGTTTCAGTAGCTGGTTACGGTCCTCCACCCTTTGGGCCAAATCCATAATCTGGCCCAGCCTACTGGGTTGTATCATGCGCACTTCAGCCCTGATTTCTGGCTTCAAGCTGTTAATGAAGCTGCCTTCCAGCACTGAATCAGAGACATCGACCAAAGGAGCAGCCAACACCTCAAACTGACGCCGATAATCTCTCACTGTTCCATCTTGCCAGAGTGTGAGGAACTATTTGCAGATTGTTCCTTCTTGAGATGATCATAATCGGTTCAACATCAGCTTCTTTAACTCCTCCCAATCTCGCACCGGTCTACGCTGATCGTCCCATTGAAACCATGCCAATGCCTCCCCTTCCAAACAGACTACTGCTGCTTCCATCTTCTCCGTAGGGTTCATACGATTCAGAGTGAAATACCTTTTCACCCTAAAAATCCATCCATCTGGGTCAACTCCATCAAAAACCGGCATCTCCAAATGCCTCATCCGGCCATCAAACCTCCAATCGGACTTGTGGGTGTTGTCGCTGGTACTCTCCCCCTTCTCATGCTCAATATGCGATTTTCCCATGGTAAAAAGGGGTGTCCCCTCTAGAGTTCGAGATGGCTCGGCGGTTGGGTTTTAACCTGTTGAGAGAGAGGGAGAAACGAATTTAGGAGAAATATTATGTGTGTATTCCATTGTAAAGAGGTGTACATATATATAGTACAATAAGGAGAAATAAAATAAGAAAGAGAATCAAACATATATCTAATAAGAACACAATCCTAAATTTCTATATAGAGATTTAACACTCTCCTTCAAGTTGGAGTATAGATATTCTTGATGACCAACTTGGAGCATAGATGAAGAAAAACTCCTTTATGAACTGCCTTGATAAAAAGATCTCCAATTTGGTCTTCAAGCTTAACATAAGGAGTGATAATCTCTCCACTTATTACAGCCTAACAAACAAAGTGACAATCTACCTAAATGTGTTTAGTTATTTCATGAAAAACTGGATTGCTAGCAATATATGTTGCAGCCATATTATCTCAAATGGTTTTTGAAATCAATTCCAATCTCAGTTAAGAACTTCTTGACCCACATAATCTCACATGTTGTATGAGCCGTAGCACGATACTCTGCCTCTACACTGGATCTCGGAACTACATTTTGTTTCTTGCTTCTCCAAGTCACTAGATTGCCTCCCAAGAAAGTACAATATCCACTTGTGGACTTCCTATGAGTTTTGGATCCAGCCCAATCAGCATTAGAATAGCCAACAATGTCCAACTCTTTATCTTTCTTGTAAAGAATTTCTTTACCAATGGACTGTTTTAGATATCGTAGAATTCTACACACCGCCTCCCAATGGATCTTCTTCGGATTTTGCATATACTGACTAACTGCTCCCACTGCAAAAGTAATATCAGGTCTAGTGATAGTAAGATAAATAAACTTTCTCACAATACTTCTATATCTTTTCTTATCTTCAAAATCTGGACTATTGTCACCATACAAGAAGGCATTTTTGACATCTAGCTGGAAGAGGGGCCAGCTAAAAATCACGGCTAGGGAAATGAGAATGTAGACTGAATTGAGCTTGGCAACGGGAGAAAAAGTGTCAACATAGTCATCAGAAAAAGTTTGAGTGTATCCTTTAGCAACAAGACGGGCTTTTAATCGTTTAATAGTATCATCAGGATGATATTTGATAACAAAGACCCAACGACAACCAACCACTTCTTTACCATTTGGTAATTTTTGTAACTCCCATGTACCACGATCACAGAGAGCTGACATCTTATCTTCCATAGCTTTCCTTCAGTCAGGATGAGCCAAAACTTCCTGATAATTTTTAGGAATAGAAACCACAGACAAACACAAAGCAAAAGAGCGAGCAGACAATGATAAGGCATTAAAGGAGACAAACTGAGAGATAGGATACCTCTGAGAATTTCTAGTACCTTTGCAAAAAGTAATAGGGAGATCAAGATCGAAATACACATTTGTAGGAGGAGTCGAATCTGAAGTAGAAGCAGACAATGATAAGGCATTAAAGGAGACAAACTGAGAGATAGGATACCTCTGAGAATTTCTAGTACCTTTGCAAAAAGCAATAGGGAGATCAAGATCGAAATACACATTTGTAGGAGGAGTCGAATCTGAAGTAGAAGCAGACTCTTGAATGACGGGCAGATCAGTGAGCGGTAAATCATCTTGTTTAGCACTGGATTGATGTGGTTTTTGCCTAGAATAAACTAGGAGTGGTGGAGTAGAGGGACACGGTTGAACTGACACCGGTATTAGAGGATCAACTGGACCAGTATCAAGTCTAGAACCACTAGATGAGAAATATGGTGTAAACTCAAAAAAGGTGACATCTGCACTTACAAAAGTTTATCAGAATTTGTAACCTTTCTGAGTTCTAGAATACCTAAGAAAAATATATTTGGTGGACCAAGGAGACAGTTTATCAGAAACCCTATGAAGATGGACAAAACAAACACAATCAAAAATACGAGGAGGAAGAGGAAAAGCAGATTGGTTAGGGAATAAGATGGAGTACGAAGACTGAAAATGAAGAACAGAAGAAAGAACTCGATTAATTAGGTAACAAGTGGTAAGTAATGCTTCCCCCCAATATTTTGATAGGACTTTCATATGAAATAACAGAGTTTGAACCACATCTAACAAATGTCTATTTTTTCGCTCAGCAACTCCATTCTGTTGAGGGGTGTAAGCACATGATGTTTGATGTAAGATTCCATTAGCGCTACAAAAAGTAGATAATGAGGAAGAAGTATATCCTAAAGCATTATCAGAACGTAAAACTTTAATAGAAATACCAAACTGTGTCTTTATTTCATTGTAAAACATTTGAAACATACTAGGGACCTGAGATCGATCTTTTAACAGATACAACCAAGTAGCTCTAGAATGATCATCCACAAAGGATACAAAATATTTAAACCCATGACTGTTGGTAACTTGACAAGGACCCCATACATCTGAGTGAACCAAATCAAACGGTTGGTCACTAATTTTATTGACTCGACTATGAAACGAAAGACGAGAATGTTTACCTAACTAACAAGACTTGCATTTAATTTGAGTTGGACTAGAAAAACTCATATGTTGAAGCAATTTATTTGAAGGATGACCTAAACGATAATGCCATTGTTCTGGAGAGACAGAAGAAGCAAGAGCTATATGAGAGGATGAAAGTGCTTCAAACAAGTGATAAACGCCATTCTTTTCATGTCTGCCACCAATAATCTTCCTCATACCAAGATCCTGAAAAATACAATAGGATGGAAAAAAAGTGACTGAGCAATTCAAATTCTTAGTTAACTGGTTAACGGATAAAAAATTAACAGGAAATTTATGAACATGTAACACCGAAGATAAATGAAAACTAGATGTACGAATGGTTCTAGACCCTTGTACTTGGGTTTTAGAACCATTAGCAAGAACGACTGATGACTGTTTGTTAGAAAGGATAAATGAATTAAAAAGATAATCATTACCAGTCATGTGAGAAGAAGCTCCAGAGTCTATAATCCAATGATGTGGGTATGAAGAAGAAAATAAGGCAGTGGACCTACCTGTTTGGACTAAAGAAGCAGAAGGCTCACTGGCTGGTTGACCTTCAGATTTATGAGCAGACTGTGCAGAAGGTGGAGGATGAGAGTTAGATGAATTACCAACCGAAGACGCTCCTCAGAGCTTTGATTTGTCCATTCAGGTTTTCCAAATTTATCCCAACACTTTTCTAAAGGATGATTAAGTCTACTACAATGGGAACAAGGAACTCTTCCACCTCGACCTCTAACACGCCCTCTACTCTGTCCAAAAAAGGATCCTCTGCCTCGACTACTAGACACAACTAAGGCAGAAGCTTTCTGATTGTGTTGAGAGGTGGGTAACCGTTGTAGTCGAGCATATGCCGTTTTAAGACTTGAGAGATCTTTCTTAGTCAAGATACTATTCTTAACACTTTCATAGACAGGAATTTGACAACACATAATTCTTCCCGTTGTTTACGTAATGTCTCAACATCAGTAGTAACAGGATGATAAGAGTTAAGCTCACCCATTAATCTTTCGATTTCTCCTAAATATTCACTTAACGTTCTATCACCTTACTGATAAGAAAATAAAGTAGAGTAAACATAAAAAATGTGAGAGACATTTTGAGATCTGCCAAACCTATCTTGAAGTGAATTCCACAACTCTTTAGTAGTATCAACCCACATCACAGTTGCTGCAAGTGATGGCTCCATACTGTTTCACAACCATGTAATAATCAAATTGTCTTCCTGAATCCATTTAAGATACTCCTTTGAATCAGACGATGGAGGATTTTGTGTAAGATAATTATGTTTCCCTTAGCCAATCAAATATTTGGTTACTGATTTTGCCCATAACTTGTAATTGGAGTCATTCAATTTTATGGCTGTGATGGAACTACCAACCCTAAGAGGATTAGAGGACGGTTGAGAAGTCATGGAAACCCCAAACATAATTTTTCTTTCAAACAGATCCACCACACGGAAAAAAAATTTTCAAGAAAAAATTTGAAAGTACCAAAGAACACCACACGATTGGCTATAAGCACTCAGACATGGACGTTGTAGTCAAGAAAAATATAGTTGGGACATGAAACACCAATTTTCGATCAGATTCAGATGAGACAGCAGTTTTCTGGCGATCGAAAAATTTTTTAGATGACCGAAAAATTTTTCTGGCAGATTGTTTTTTAAACACAGACAGAGAGGTTTTGTTCACCAATGACCGTTGACTTTAATAGAGTGATTTCCGGCCATATTCGAACAAGGCAGCAGATTTTTTGGTGATCGAAAATTTTTTTCGGCAGATTTTTCTGACGGAGAAAGAGGGGTTTTGGTCGCCGGCGACTGGCGATCTCAGACGAGCAAGCGGTGACTGTCACTGCTGATTGGAGGCGGCTGATTTTGCTTTAGGCAGAAATGGTTAGGGTTTTGGATTTTTTTTAATAAAAAAGGAGAAAGGAAAGAGGATCTTGATCCTGCTCTGATACCATGTTGAGAGAGAGAGGGATAAACGAATTTAGGAGAAATATTTTGTGCGTATTCCATTGTAAAGAGGTGTACATATATATAGTGCAATAAGGAGAAATAAAATAAAAAAGAGAATCAAATATGTATCTAATAAAAACACAATCCTAAATTTATATATAGAGATTTAACAGAACCCAAGGGAGATCCCTTCAATTGCTGCACCAACCGATCTACCTTGTTCAAGACTGTCAACTTCTCCAGAATCATGGCTAAACTTTTCTCCAGAACTGGAAGTCGCTGAAGATCATCTTTTACAGATTCTGGCTCTTTTTTTAATTCGCCATGTCCTAGTTCTACTCTTTCCTCCACGGAATCTATAGGAGCGGTAGAAGTGTTTTTCCCAGCCATACCCAGGTGAGTGCTTTGATACCACTTTTGATAGAATCTTTTAGGAATTTAGTTAAAGAAATTCATTCAAATAGGAGAAGTTTGTATTTGTAGAATATTGCTAGGCATTTGAGAGGCCTAGCTCTCTCCCAGAGAAAGAAACAAACTGCTCAATAGGTTGTTTTCGTCACTCTCCCCCCTTGGTTCTCCTTTATTCCATTTCCTCAGTAACAGAATTTTAACAAACTCACACTCTCTCTCTTACTCTTTTTGTAGCTGCCTTTTTTTCCTTTCCCACAGCACAACTAATTCCTATAATTCCCTCTTTTGGCCCATCTATTGTAAGTGAACCTGATGGGTGGTCTATCATCTTCCACATCTCCTGCGCTTGATCTGAACAACTCTTCGGTGACTTAATGCCTTCAATATCTTCTTGAGCCCTATTCAATGGCTTCACAACAATAGCCATATCTGTTAATGTACTATCTACCCTACCTCCAGCATTAATAGCAGCCCAAAACAATGGAATTACCTTCTTAGGATATTTATCCACCAATTGAACATTCTTGGAAACTAAGCCCTCCATGGACAAAATTTAACTATATGAAAATCATCCCAATACTTCTTTCCAATTAAGATGAGGGAGAGAGAGAGAGAGAGAGAGAGAGAGTCTTGAAATTCCTTTGCAACTGAAGCCCATAAGGATACATAGAGATGAATCACTGAATCTCTATCCCATAAACCATGATCTACTTCTTTTTCTCTTGCCATAAAACCTGAAAGACAAAAAACACAATACTAGAGAGCCTTTTTTGTTTCCCCTTTTCCAAAGCAAACAAGTTCTTGATTCGTAAAGAGTTACAAAAGCGTAGATGGATTCAAGCTATTTTTCCTTCTTTGCAGAGTTTAGTCCATATAAGAATAGTCGAGGAAGAGATGGATTGAATTTTCTTAATAATTCTTGCACATCACATGCCAGGAGGATCACAGCCACATCATTAGAGAGGGCTACTTGCTTTGGATCACTTCTCAAGTTTTTCCTTGCGCTTAAACCCATCCAAGTACTATAATATTTTAGGAAAAACTTTAGCCTTCCATGTCATATTGAAAGGCTCAAAGGCTGCCCATTCAGATTTTACAATCTACCATTCTAGATAAGACTCAAGAATAGCGTACTAAACTCTCTTTCATCTATATTCTTTCATTATTTCTCATCTGATCAGAGGAGGCATTGGTTATCTTCTCCATAAAGGCTGCATGTTCTTCATTTTCTCTTTCATTCAAAATTATTCCTTTCGAAACTGAAATCCAAATTCGAATCATACAAAAAGGGAACCGCACATGAGGTTCAGCTCACATTAAAGGATAAAATTATTATGTATATTACATATACATTTGCACTGGCAGCTATAGATGTTCAAAATCTTAAATATTTCCTTTCTTAATCCTCTTAGGGACTCTGGATGTTTCTTTTTTCCTTCTGTTTTGACATTTATCATATCTGAAACAATTCAACTTCAATTTTCATAGCATTTGATACATTGCCTGTGACACAGTTGTTTTCAAACTCATGATAAATTCACTCAAATGAATATTTACTTTTTTCTGCTGCTTTTTCTCTTCTATTTGTTCCCCATAGATATCGTTCCTTTGCTGTACAACTCTATAAAATGGGATAGTTTACATCTCTACAGCTATGAAATGACATTGAAATCAAATGTTTTCTTGACATTGATATTACATCATATGTGTTCATTGGTAGATATATCCAACTTCTTTGAGGGCAACTGGCTGTGGCATTGCAAGTGCAGTGGGAAGAATTGGTGGAATGGTATGCCCTCTCGTAGCTGTGGGATTGGTGACCGGTTGCCATCAAACAGCGGCTATAATTCTCTTGGAGGCTGTGCTTATAATCTCGGTAGTGTGCGTGTTGCTGTTCCCATTTGAGACCAAGCAACAAGAATTGTCCGACACTTGTTAGAGAGCTCAATACTATATTTTGGGCTCTTAGCTTTAGATTATTAGTTTTATTAATTTATAGGGAGGTTTTGTACTTGCATACTAATAGTATAAACTCATCCATTCAAACTGTAATCAATCAGTGTTCCATAAACTACAGCTAGAAATAATAGGATTAAACATGTTGACGATTTCATATATACAAAGCATCATAGGATGATAATTTAAATAATTTATTTTTTATGGTATTGTTGCACTACATTAACATTTTTGAAAATATTCTCATCTTGGGATAATTTTATTGTAATTTATAAACATTTATATGAATAAAAAGAAGTTTTATTTCATTATATGCCGTTGACATTAAATTAGTTTAATAATATATTAATGTCTCAAGGATCAAGAGCTAGTATAATCATAAAGTGGTATACGAAGAAGTCATTTATGGGAGTTATATTACTTTTCATAGCTTAAATTTATTGTTCACAACCTATAAATGGAGTTTGGACACTTTATTTGGACAAAGCTTTTTTATTGTTTTTCTTAATGGAATATGGTGACTCGCATACCATTAAAGTGAAGATTTTAGGACAAAACCACTTTGACATTATAAATATTGGACAGGGACAAGTGAAATTTGTAATTTTGTTTAAATAATGTGACTAAATATAAGTTTTATAACATGACAATAATGATACATTTAGCTTAATCTTTGATGGGTAGTGTAACTCCAGTTTACAGACTATATTCTTTGACTATAATAAAGGGTAAGAGCTTGATTGAAGGTAATACTTTGTCTAGATAGGATTGTAAGTCTTGTAGATTAAAGAACACACTATTCCATAGATTTGAAATTCATAACTCTTTAAAGTCCAAGGAATACAACATTGAGTTTGAATGATAAATTTTGCCAAGAGTTTAATGGAGGTAGTTCATTATAAAATGAGATTCAATTTATATACAATATATACAATAATTAAAGTCTTAATCATTCAATAGTCGCAAAAGTTGACTTAAGGATTAAAGTTGTATTTGTAAGGAAACTATTTTCTCTTAGCTCTAATTATTTGTACTCTATAAGGGTATTTGTGTATAACTAGTTGCCAAATGTATGAGCTTAATAAAATACATTTAATCAAAATTAAATTTATTAAGTTTTCTTTATTAAAAAAATTAATTCATAATACAACTTTGGCCTTGTAATAGAATAGACCAAAGCTAATAGTGTTAGCTCTAAGCTATTGATTTATTTGAGGGCAAGTTGCATCATTGGATAGCTATAAGAAAGGTAGTTGCGTCATTAGTTTGGACAGGTGCCTGGAGGAGACTCAAAATTAGGGTTGAGCATTTGGCCCGTTGGGTCCGGGGCCTCGGTCGGACCCGGACATACGGGGCGGGTCCCGAAACATCATTGAGGCGGGTCTGGGGCAAAATAATTTTGCCCAGCCCCGGCGGGTCCGGGTCTGGGTCCAACCTCTTAGACCCCGTTGACCCACCTCGCCCCATAAGATTTAGGGATGTATTTATAAAGTTTTAAAATTTTTGGGCTGTTACAATTTTTTGGGTTATACTTGTTAAATTTTTCATATATGTGAATTCTTAATAATTTTACAAACAATGTAAATACTTTAACAAAAGTTACATTTTTAATTAATAATTAACATATTTTAGTATATTAACATCAATTTAATCATGTTATAATGACAAAATAAAATATTTATATTTTATAGTAATTGAATTTGTATATTATATACAATCTTGATATAGATTATTAAGTACTAATTAAATTATTGTAATATTAACAAGATTATTTTCAAAATATATACCTTTAATATAATCAATATATTATTTTCTAAATATGTAAATAGAAATATGATAAAAATAATCTTATAACCTTAAAATTATATGATTTATCGTAATTTTGATTAATTAATTAAATTATTAATATTTCATAAATAAATATAATGTTAATTATTTGGTATGTGCCAATCATATTATTACTATTATTATATTGAAATTAAATCAACATGCTATTGAAAAATTATTTAATTGTATTATCAACTATTTAAGAAATTATTAATTAACTAGTTTACAAGCAGTAATACACTTTTAACATTATTTTTAATAGAGTATGCAACATTACTACTAATAAAATCAAATGGTAATTAAAATATTTGTATTTTGTAGTAATTAAATTTGTGTAATATATACAATCTTGATATAGATTATTAAGTACTAATTAAATTATTGCAATATTAACATGATTATTTTCAAAATGTATACCTTTAATATAATCAATATATTATTTTCTAAATATGTAAATAGAAATATGATAAAAATAATCTTATAACCTTAAATATATGATTTATTGTAATTTAACTTAATTAATTAAATTATTAATGTTTCATAAATATATATAATGTTAATTAATTGGTATATGCCAATCATATTATTACTATTATTAGATTAAAATTAAATCAACATGCTATTAAAAAATTATTTAATTGTATTTTCAACTATTTGAAAAATTGTCAATTAACTAGTTTAGAAGCAATAATACACTTTCAACATTATTTCTAATAGAGTACGTAACATTATTACTAATATAATCAAATGGCAATTAATGATAATTAAATATTTATATTTTATAGTAATTAAATTTGTATAGTATATACAATCTTGATATAGATTACTAAGTATTAATTAAATTATTGCAATATTAACAAGATTTTTTTTAAAATATATAGCTTTAATATAATCAATATATTATTTTCTAAATATGTAAATAAAAATATGATAAAAATAAACTTATTACCTTAAATATATGATTTATCGTAATTTAAATTAATTAATTAGATTATTAATGTTTCATAAATATATATAATAATTGGTATATGCCAATCATATTATTGCTATAATTAGATTGAAATTAAATCAACATGCTATTAAAAAATTATTTAATTGTATTATCAACTATTTAAAAAAGTGTCAATTAACTAGTTTACAAGTAATAATACACTTTTAACATTATTTCTAATAGAGTATGTAACATTATTACTAATAAAATCAAATGGTAGTTAAATATTTGTATTTTATAGTAATTAAATTTGTATAACATATACAATCTTAATATAGATTACTAAGTACTAATTAAATTATTGCAATATTAACAAAATTATTTTCAAAATGTATACATTTAATATAATCAATATATTATTTTCTAAATATGTAAATAGAAATATGATAAAAATAATCTTATAACCTTAAATATATGATTTATCATAATTTAAATTAATTAATTAAATTATTAATGTTTCATAAATATTTATAATGTTAATTAATTTGTATATGCCAATCATATTATTACTATTATTAGATTGAAATTAAATCAACATGCTATTTAAAAATTATTTAATTTATTATCAACTATTTAAAAAATTATTAATTAACTAGTTTACAAGCAATAATACACGTTTAACATTATTTCTAATAGAGTATGTAACATTATTACTAATAAAATCAAATGGTAATTAAAATATTTGTATTTTGTAGTAATTAAATTTGTATAATATATACAATCTTGATATAGATTATTAAGTACTAATTAAATTATTGCAATATTAACATGATTATTTTCAAAATGTACACCTTTAATATAATCAATATATTATTTTCTAAATATATAAATAGAAATATGATAAAAATAATCTTATAACCTTAAATATATGATTTATTGTAATTTAACTTAATTAATTAAATTATTAATGTTTCATAAATATATATAATGTTAATTAATTGGTATATGCCAATCATATTATTACTATTATTAGATTAAAATTAAATCAACATGCTATTAAAAAATTATTTAATTGTATTTTCAACTATTTGAAAAATTGTCAATTAACTAGTTTAGAAGCAATAATACACTTTCAACATTATTTCTAATAGAGTACGTAACATTATTACTAATATAATCAAATGGCAATTAATGATAATTAAATATTTATATTTTATAGTAATTAAATTTGTATAGTATATACAATCTTGATATAGATTACTAAGTATTAATTAAATTATTGCAATATTAACAAGATTTTTTTTAAAATATATAGCTTTAATATAATCAATATATTATTTTCTAAATATGTAAATAAAAATATGATAAAAATAAACTTATTACCTTAAATATATGATTTATCGTAATTTAAATTAATTAATTAGATTATTAATGTTTCATAAATATATATAATAATTGGTATATGCCAATCATATTATTGCTATAATTAGATTGAAATTAAATCAACATGCTGTTAAAAAATTATTTAATTGTATTATCAACTATTTAAAAAAGTGTCAATTAACTAGTTTACAAGTAATAATACACTTTTAACATTATTTCTAATAGAGTATGTAACATTATTACTAATAAAATCAAATGGTAGTTAAATATTTGTATTTTATAGTAATTAAATTTGTATAACATATACAATCTTAATATAGATTACTAAGTACTAATTAAATTATTGCAATATTAACAAAATTATTTTCAAAATATATACCTTTAATATAATCAATATATTATTTTCTAAATATGTAAATAGAAATATGATAAAAATAATCTTATAACCTTAAATATATGATTTATCATAATTTAAATTAATTAATTAAATTATTAATGTTTCATAAATATTTATAATGTTAATTAATTTGTATATGCCAATTATATTATTACTATTATTAGATTGAAATTACATGCTATTAAAAAATTATTTAATTGTATTATTAACTATTTAAAAAATTATTAATTAACTAGTTTAAAAGTAATTATATACGTTTAACATTATTTTTAATAGAGTATGTAACATTATTACTAATAAAATCAAATGGTGATACACATCCATTTTGATTTTAGTTTGAAGATTTATTATTTTTATGATTGTTAAAAAATGATCATAGTTATAAATGACATGATGAGAAATTGAGAATGGAGTTATTTGCAAAGAAGTAAATGTTACAAGGGGACGAAGTTACAAAAATATAAATATTACAAGGGTATGATTGCAAAAATATAAATGTTTAGAGGCGGGGCGGCGTTGGGTACCTACTGTCTTGTACCCGCCCTGCCCCGGTTTCAAGCCTACTCAAAATCACGTATAGTTGTCTTGGGAAGGTTGAAAAATCACGTGATTATCCTTGTTAGAGAGTTTTATCTCTTTTATGTGTTAAGTGAATTTTTATGTGTAAAACTTGTGAGGTTCTTTTGTTATTTTTAAAATAATCTTGTGTTTGATTTTTTTTAAGATTTGAGAGATGGGAAACACTAGATAGATCAGGTTCACTGAAGTATAGGTTCCAAAAAACCTTTTTTTTTTTTTTCCATTAGGAAAACATTGGAAGGGAATTTGAGTGTTGTGAGACCTTTAATTAGCTAATTGTAAACCTTTGTTTTGTACTTAGTGAAACATTTTCCAGTGTTGATCTCAGGTTGTGTTGATCTCAGGTTGTAGGCTAAGGTGTTGATCTCAGGTTGTAGGCTAAGGTATCGAATGTTTAATGTCACTTAAGACTGTGACTATCTTGCGCATAAAAACTAACACTTTCCTTTAATGTTTAATGTATAGTTTATGTTGTTCAATCCAAGTATTTGATAAGTTAAACTCTTCCTCATTGTCAATTTTAACTTCTTTGCATTTATACTCTTTAATATAAGAATATTTGATAGGTTATTCTTTGCCATTTTGGATTGTGTCTTCCTGTTCAAAGAAATAAGAGTCAAAGTATAAACATACAAATTAAAAAAAAGAAACATAAATAAATAAATAACGCAAGCACATCACTTTAAATAGATGGAAGAAGATTATAAAGAAGTAACTCAATTATTTCGTAACTATTGCGATTTGTTTTCTGTCATAAAATAAACTGTACAACACTATTATTTCATCTGTTATCCTTCTTGGACTCTGTTTGACAATTAGTAGAGCTATGTACTTAGATTGATATCGAGTGTCGGTGTAAATCCGACATGACTTGACAAGTAAGTGTCGAGTGTTGGATGCATCATCCGACACTCGACACTTACTTGGTGAGTCGTGTCGACCTATATCGAACGCGTCGAGTTTGTCGAGCGTTTTGGCAGGTTGCTTGCTTTAGCTTTGTTTTTTATTTATTCTGGGCCAAGGAGCCTAGTCCCTAGCCCCTGCCCGGCCCCAGGCGTTCCCCGGGATTCCTCTCCCCGTCCCCGACCAATCTCCCCAGAAATCCGGGCAATTCCTCGGTAATACCAGGCCGGGATCCGGGTATCCGACCCCAGCCGGGTAATTTTGACATCCATATACCTGACCTGAAAAATGGAGGCAAGTATGATTGGATAAGGAGTAAAAAATACTCGAAATCTATTCTAAAATAAGTGTACCCATAATATCCGACCCAACATAAGGTCATTACCATGCATGAAACCCGAATGGTACTTGACCCAATTAATTTTGTTCAAATATTAATTAAAATGACAGTCACTTTGTCATTAGTTAAATATGTTGTACTACCATAGGCTTTACCGCCTAGGATCACTAGGTATAAATTCTTCTTTTTCTTCATCTCTTTAACCCTAGCCTCATTTTGAAACACTCCAACCTCTGTCTAACTGTGTCTTCCTCTCACTCTTCCACTCCAAACTCTTCAAATCTCTTCTCTGTAACCTCATTCTTCATAATTTTGAGTTGGCCTCTCACTCTTCTACTCTTAAACTCATTTTAAATGTCCTCTCAAAACCCATCATTCATCATTTTGAGTCGGTGAAAGTGATTGACAAAAAGGTGGGAAGCTATGTTTAAGATTTGTGGTTTGTCTACTTGCACCATTTTTTTTTCTCTTTTTATAACTACGTGTGGTTGTTCAATATTAAGATTTTTGTAAAGGATTTTTTTTAATTATGTAACTATGTACGATTCATGTTCAATGGGTTGTTTTTTTGAATATATAATTGATTTTTTCTTTCTTATATACAATGAATGTAAGGAATAAATTATAATATTTATGAATTCCCATGGAAAAAAGTTTAGAAACTAAATAAAAATGATTCATAAGTTGATATTGATGAGTGGTAATTGATAAATTTAAGGAAAAAAAAATCCAACAAACCCAAACCGACCCGAGATGATCGAGTAATGTTGGGTTAATTTATGAGAAAACCCGACTTTGAGTCTAATTTGATAAACCTAATGAGTGATCGGGTCTTGTCGGGTTATTTTGAAACCCAACCCAACCTAAAGAGTGTCCACCCCTATGAATGTAATACAAATGTAGATATCAAACAGCTCGATTTGAACTTCATATCCACATGCTTTAGATGGTCTGCAAAAGAGTACGTACTAATAGTATAGTTGCTGCAAAGGTTCCCGTGCCTCTCCGAAGATTACTGAAATATAGCCTCATCAATATTACCATGGTACGATCCACCATCTTTCGTGGTCTTTTTCCAGATGTTCACTGATTAACTTGTAACTTGATGAGCGACTTAGTGCAATCTGTAGGCAAAGTCCATTAAACATCTTTGCTATTACAGCATGCTCCCCCACTAAATTGGAAATTATTAAAATCCACGTCTTCTTCAGTATTGATTAGAGAATCCATTAGACTAGTATAATTGCAAATGTGAGTTTCGGATGGATAATGGCACAACTCTAAGGCCATCATGTTACGAAACAAGATCTCGTCTCATCTGATATTTTGATGTGTGGAATCCGTAGCTCATCTTCTTTAAAACACGGCATATATCTATAGCCCTTTTGAAATTTTATGTCAAGCCAGCAAGTTTTATCTTCTACTTTGTAAAACTTCACTCTCGACTCATGAAACTTGACGGCACTAGGTAAAAATCAATTTGTTCCTCGTTCTTTAAATGTGGAAGGTTTTTTACTAAGGATTTTCTTGTCAAATCGACGAAATGTAGAAACTCTTCCTTAGTTTCTCTAAAATGATGTCCCAACTCTTTTTCATTAGCTGCTCCTAAAACTAAATAGCAGGAAAGATGATCGAAGGGAGGAGAGTGGTGCTACTACGAAATGCCAACTATACTAAGAACAAAAGATGGAAGCTGATTTTCGATTAATCGCAAGTCTAACAATATACCATTTAGTAAGGAGGGTTTATTTAGTAAATAATCAGTTCCATTACTTGCAGAAGCCTTAAAAAAGAGCTCGATGATGACGATTGCATCATACAGAATCGTTATTAGGAGCTCACGACTTTTAAGGTGAGAGTTGTCTTCATAACAATCACGAAATGTCATGTTCTTTTCCTTTGATGAAGTTTATAAGAACCCTCTATCACTCCTCGGTGATTTTGATTCGTTTACCAAAATCTTCTTTGTATCTTCATTTTTTGTTCTCCACGTTAGCCAATTCATCTTTTCATATAGTGGAAAGGGCCCATTGAAACAAATTGAGGAGTATATGCTTCATGATTTATTTTGCGTAGATTTGGAGGAACCCTATAAATACAACACTCGGTGGCAGGATTTAACCTTTCCATAATGTCAATTTTTAGCTCTTTGCGTTTATACTTTTCAATCAAAGTATTTGATGAGTTAAACTTTTCGTGATCAACGTCAATTTTGGCCTTTTGTTGGAAAATTTTAATTTCAAATTGAGTGAAATTGATGTCACAAAATCATTTAATACTATTTATTTTTTTTTTGCAATTTATTATGATTTAATTGGAATTGATCATTTTTATTGAATCAAATTAATTTTGTATCTTATGAAAATTGATTTGTATTAAATGAAAATGGTGGTTACAAATTTAATTTTAAATTAAATGGATTTGGATTGTACATTTTCCTTGGTCTATGTAAGAAGGTCCTCTCTCATTTGTTTAACATATAAAAAATTAAAGAATTCTTTATAGCTTGTTCCTTCTTTGATTTCTTGAGGAGTCTTTGTGTGATAGAGTTAAGGGAATTTCCAATTCACCTAAGCAAAAGGGTCGTGCTTCTCTTGTTGTTTAATATTGTTATATCCTGGGAGACAGATGCCCCATTTTAATCCTCAAGAACCTAGTGAAGGGGGTGAATCTATTTTAAGGACACTATATACTACATAAGCCTCAGCGAATTATAATTAAATTCACTGAGTGTATATTTACTTTCCTCTGCTGGTTTTCTCTTCTATTTGTTCTCCATGGATGGTACATTAGTTGCATTTCTCCATAAAATGGGATAGTTTACATCTCGAGAGCTATAAATGATATTGAGATCCAATATTGTCTTGACATTGACGCACCTCTTATATGGTCATTGGTGGGTATATCCAACTTTTTTGAGGGCAACTGGGTGTGGCATTGCTAGTGCAGTGGGAAGAATTGGTGGAATGCTATGCCCCCTAGTAGCTGTCGGATTGGTGACCAGCTGCCATCAAACAACTGCCATAATCATTCCCTTGGGGCCTGTACTTATAATCTCAGTAGTGTTCATATTGCTCTTCCCATTTGAGACCAAACAGCGAGAATTGGCTGAACTTGTTAGAAAGCTCAATATTATTTTTTTTTTGGCCCCTTATCCATAGATTATTTGTTTATTAACCTATAAAGAGGTTTTATACTTAAAAAAAAATCGTATAAAATCATCTAGTCAACGTATAATTATTGTTCCATAAACTACAACTAAAAATAATAGGCTCAGATAAGAGGTAGATGAAATTTAATATACAAAGCATCATAAGATAGAATTTTTAATATATTTTGTAATTATATTTTTTTGCATTGCATTGCATTGATATTTAAAAAAAGAGTAATGTTACTCATACAAACTACTTATACAAACTCACACATACAAACTGATGTGGCATCCTTATATGATTGCCATATCACTCATGTTAATTAATGTCATTTATTATTAATATATATTTATCAAATCGCCGTATTTATTTATCAAATCACATTATGCCACGTCAGTTTGTAATTGTGAATTTGTATAAGTAGTTTGTGAGTAGACCTGACAAATTCTATACGAACCGTTAACACGACACGAACCCATTCGATAAAAACGTGTTTTGGATCTAATATTATCGGATTGGGTCGTTAATGGATTAACACGATAAAACCCGTTTCATATCGAACCGTGTTTGGGTTTATATTATAAAAAACCGTTTAACCCGTTAATATTAAGGATAATATAGTAAATTTATTTATGATACATAAAAAAATATAATAAAATATAACAAATACTAATTTATAACTATATTTAACCTAATTAAAATTATTCTAATACAATTACGTCATCTTTTTCTTATGCGTGTATGAGTATGACATTTTGATGAGAAATATAAATAAGAAACTTATAAAATGTTCTATTTAATTTTTAGAAATCATTCAATAATTGGACATTATCAATTATTTATCTTAAATACACTTTAGATGGATATTTAAACGATGTTGCATACAAAATTTTGTTTATATTTTCGTATTATATTAAATTTGGGCATTTCAATAGATTTCAAAATATTTGATAGATTTTAAATTTATAAACTATTGGTTGTATTATTTGTTTAAAATTTATACAAATCATGTTACACATATTATTGTCCAACTTGAAAATAAAAAAAACGGATTAAATGGGTTGGATTTGGGTAACACGTTAAGTTAATAGTCAGGTTTGGATTTATAGATTTAGACCCAATAAGTTAATGGGTCAGATTTGGATTAACATAATTTAACACGACACGAATACGAAACGATAAGAAACCGCTCTAACACGACCCGTTGCCAGGTCTATTTGTGAGAGTAGCATTATTCTGAAAAAAAAATTCTTTACTACATTTATAGAACATGCATTTTAAGAGGTAAGGTTTATTATATTATATTCAGTGGCATAAAAAATAACTTATTTATTTGTTACTATTATTTCTATTATTTTGTATCTTAACTAACTTTTTATTTGATGAACATTATATAATAATAATAAAAAAAGCTAAGTTTATTTACAAAAATATGTCCTTGTCATGTTCATTAGTCTTTAAGTTGTCTTGAGTGAAAGAACGTGTTCCTTCTCCACTTAAAATGCTTCCCAAGATTTTGAAAAAACTTTTGTTAAACACTTTTATTGCACAGATTAGTTTCTATATATATCCCTATTAAATCTCTAATTTATTTTTTTCCTTTCCCGTATTAATTATATATCAAAGGGGGTGATTATTTTTTGTCTAAATAAGTTTGAATATCAGTTTGAATGATATGTTTATTTTTTTATTTTAAGAAATGAATTGAAATGTCTAAAAGTTAATAGTTTTACATATATATCCATATATACATATATATATACACACACACACACATTATTTTCACTTGTGCTTTTATTTCATAATATTGTAAAAACATCTGAATACCAAAATTTATCTTGAATTTAATTTATTTAATTGTGTAATTGGGTAAAGAAGTTTTTTTCTAAAAGGATTGATATATAAATAAGCTAAATGGCAATAAAAATTTTTAAAAATATATAGAAAATTATAGTATAAAATTGCAAATAAATAATAATGCTCCAAAATGAAAATATTAGGCTATGTACAAATTAGTCATAAATGAATTTTACAATAAAATTTAAGAGGATTAGAAAATTAATAAATGATTCAGATATTTGTATTTAGATAAAAACCAAAATTTTAAGGTTTTTTTTTCATTCAAATAAAAATGTCTTAAACTGAAGTCAAAAAGACAAATATCATAAAAAGATCTAAAATCTGAGAATAAGTTCAATTTGGACTTCAGACCAAAAAACAATTAGCCTAAAATCTTTTACTTGAGGATCCCATTCTAATATCACAAGAAACTCACGAAATGTGCGCACTAAAAAAAATAACAAACTAATTTTAATTTACCTTATATCTTTCAAATATATATTTACTTTCTTCTTGCTTTTTCTTCTTTTTTTTTTCCTTTAAACCAAACAAACACAAAGAACATTTATATGCAGAAAACTTGTTTGATTGCTTTTTGGTATAGTTTCTTCATAGTTTTATTTGTCCATTTGTTTCTTGATATCTTTTTTGCAAGAGAAGAAAAAAATTACAAGATTCATCTTGGATCATGCGATAAATAAGTTGATTATCTATTGTCAACAAAATTTTAAAGTCGTTTTTTTTAATATCTAATTAATTAAGGGTATATATGGTACTCAATTAGTGTATAGAGTAGATTTAAAATTTTTAAAATTAAATAAGAGGTTTTTTGAGAAATTGGGTATTTTGAGTGTTTTCTGTGGTTGATATACAAGGTAATCATAAATATCATCACTATGCTCCAAGGCTTGGCCTATCTGATGGCCGATCCAATAAGCCTCAAGACTCGATCATCAACTAGAGCTTGAGCATCACATGGGCAGCATGGATGTCAAGTGTCTCACACACATGTACACAAACCACGCAGTTGGTCGTGCACGAAGCCAGCATGTCCACTGTGTAAACACCATTAAAGAAAGCCCAAAGCAAAATTTACTTTACAATCATTTTAGCTCATTCATAACTCAATACACATGCCATCATCGTTGACTTAGGCATTAGTGTGACCATATCAATAACTCTTGCTATTGGATTCAAAACGAAAATAGGTCCTCTATCATTGTAGGAGAGAAGGCCATCACAAATTTGTCCAGTAATTAGGCTACTCAAATTTTTGTATGAACAATTTAGTGCTAGAAAGAAGGCCTCCCTATAAATCATTGAGGATTTTCATCGAGTATATTTGTTTATACAGAGCCAACGGCTAAAACGCACAAATTGGATTTGCTTCGCTACCAGAATGCATCACTGGTGCAAGGTGCACCTAATCCTCCACCAAGTCTATTAAATCCACCAGGCACGCATAATCTAATCACTACAAGAAAGAGGGGTTTATAATACGCCCATCTAAGGCGGTTTTTAAAAACCGCCGTAGATAGATGCCATGCGAAAATATTTGCGGCGGTTTTGAGAATCGCCGTTTAAAGGGCCTAAAAATCACCTCCACCTTTTAACTCCTCCAACACACTCATCCCTCCCAAGTCCCTAAACTTGGGCCCCTCCTTTCCTTTCACTTCCACACCACTCGAACACGAATTCGCCGGTTCTTTCTTCATGCCAATCCTGAAATTTTAGTTGCATTTCCATTGACCAACTCAATCTTCCTCTCAACAACTTCAAACTCAACATTCTTCTCCTCGTTCTTCAGTTTCCCACTTGAATACGCTTCTCGTAAAATAGACTTCATCAAATCAAACTCCAGCTCCACTTTCTCCCCGTATACTGCATCTTCGAATGTCGACACCGCCCCGTCTTCTCCTTCTCCATCATCCGATTCTGATTCTGACTCCAACTCAATATCAGAATCTGACTCAGATGACGTCGATTCACACTGCCTCCTTCTCTTAACGTGCTGATTCTCCAACCTCAACAACCTCTTCTCTGTGTCGTTAGTTCTCCTCTGATTCTTCCCCGCAGAAGGACTTACGTTTGAAGTTGAATTCGAATTCGAACTCTTTGTGGTTCTCTGTCTCAATGAGTCTAGGGTTTCCTTCACAGCTTGGTGAAAGGCTGTTGTTTGATTCGTCTGTAGTCTGGATAATTTGTTCGCAGATAGTCAAAGATTTCGTCCAACGTTGAGTATGTTTTTTTCCACTGATTCTACTCATTGGCGGAGGATTTCAGGTATGTGGGTTTTGATTTTAATTTATTTTTTAGCTGAAAAGTTTGAAATTTGATGGATAGTTTGTGAATTGTGAAATTGGGAATTCAGGGGATCGGTACTTGTGATTGAGGTTTAGGGCTTTCTAATTTGGTTTTGATTGTTGTTTTCTAGGATGTTTGATTTGAATTTTGAGCTGAAAAGGGTTGGAATTTGACGGAGAATTTGTGAAATTGGTTTTCATTTTGGTAAACGTGGTTGATTTTTAGGGTTTTCTTTCTCATTGTTGATGCATTTTGGAAGACCCGTGTCCCAGCCTTTATTTTAGCTAAATTGGTGATAGTGAGTTTGGAATTGAAAAACCATTTGATGGATTTAATTGAGTTGTGGAATTTTGCTATTTGCAGATAGGAATTCGGGGCAGTAGAGTGGACTTAACAATTCCAAGAATGGTGGAGCACCTGACTCAAAAAACCTGCGTGCTAAGGTAGTTAATGGGGGGAAAATGTTGTTTTAATCCATTCGGATTTGTCGAAATGATATTTAATTTGTTGTCATTATTTTCTAAATATAGTTGTTTTTGACAATCTAAAAACTGATTCAGCTAAAGAAGAAATTGTAGAGACGATTAAAACCTTTTCTAACATTTGTTTATGAGAATTGTTTTAGAATTATCTGAATGTTGGAGGTGTTTGTTAATAAAAAGATGCTGTAGTGTTTTGTTAAACAATCAGAAGTGCAGTATAGGATTAGTAGCCACAATGGTAAGCTTTGTCGTAATGATGGCATCTTTTTCTTTCATTTATGAATGCAACTAATCTTGTGTTCTTTTTCTATGTGCAGCTTGTTCTGTTAGGTGATTCAGGTGTTGGGAAAAATTGTATTGTCCTTCACTTTGTTCGTGGCCAATTTGACCCAACATCAAAGGTATGATTTTGGCAATGTCGTTAAAATCTCACCTTCTTGATTCCTAGCAGCTTTATTGCACCCTGAGCTTTAATTATGCTGCTCAAAAAATCTCTTATCTTGTTAAATGTAACAATCTATATGATCTCATAAAGGCCCTTGAAGTTTTTTCTGGAGAACATACCCATATTTGTTTGTCCTTTTATGTTTTTTTGGTTGTTTTTGGGGGTTGTCTTGGGATCTGTGATCAATATCTTGTGTCTTGCTTTTTGCATTTGACAACTTTTATACCAAACTTATCGCAAAGGTTAGATCTCAATATTTTTTGGTCTATGGTCGGATAGCATGTTCACTTCTTTTTATACCTTTTCTGACTTAATACAAATACTTACTATTTGTTTGAAAAAAAAAAACCTCATATTGGTTTTTTTATAATTTCAGGTAACTGTAGGAGCTTCATTCTTGTCACAGACGATAGCTCTGCAAGATTCCACGACAGTCAAGTTTGAAATATGGGACACAGCTGGTCAAGAAAGTTATTGTAGCTAACTCGATGCATGGAAATAACATTGAAGTATAAGTAATTTTTTCATAGGGAAACCTTGTAGTGTTTTTTTTAATGGGATTCTCCTTGCATTCATATCTTTTCCATGATACATGGTTAGGAATAAAAATTTAATTATTTATTGTTTCTTCTCTAGATATGCTGCACTTGCACCGCTGTACGACAGAGGTGCTGCAGTTGTAGTTATCGTGTATGATATAACAAGCCCAGAGTCGTTTACTAAAGCACAATATTGGGTTAAGGTTGTTTTCTTTAGACATTTGCTTTCTCTCTCCCATTTTCTATTGTTTGGGTGGGTAATATGCTTTCACAAGTTAAAACCCTTGATGTCATGATTCATGTGTTCCAATCCTAAACTAAAAATGTTGGCTGCATAAACCATACCAGTGTGGTCAGTTGGTTATTCATGTTATTGTTTATCTTCTAATCTGTTTATTTCAAGAAAAGTGATTAATTTAAATATTAAACAGGAACTACAAAAACATGGGAGTCCTGATGTAGTCATGGCTTTAGTTGGTAACAAGGCTGATCTACAAGATAAACGATAAGTTCCAGCTCAAGTGAGTGCAAAATTCCATAGTTGTATTAAATTTCTGCGTCTGCAGAATTTTCATTTATTATCCAAATCAAATTTTTGTCTTTATTGAATTTCACATGTAATGTTTATCTTGAAAGGATGGACTCGAGTATGCAGAGAAGAACGGGATGTTCTTTATTGAGATGTCTGCTAAGACTGCAGACAACATAAATCAGTTATTTGAGGTATCTTTTACTTGTGTTTTCATATTGTAAACTCTTTATATAGCTAACCGCCATTGTCACTTCTGTTCTCTCTAGAATATATGACATCATTCATCGTTCTTCCTTGACAGGAAATTGCTAAACGACTTCCCCGTCCATCATCAACTCCAACCTCTTCATGATTGTGGGTTCTTCAAGCTTGTAATGTGTTTATGGCAACCCTACCTGTCTGTGATATGAAGTTCGTGTATATTGTGATGTATTCTCTTCTGTGTTGTGGTTCTGAGTGTGATTTAAAATTTCAGTGGCAGCTAAAATATCATGATACACATTCAGCCCATATGGGTTTTAAATCTAACGAAAAAGCCTGGAAGGCTAAAACCTTGATCCCTAAAGGGCAAAACTACAAATTATAAATTGTTTTAGGGTGTGAAACTAGCTGACCTTCCAAGTTTACCCGAGCTCTGTAATGCGTCGTAGGCTTGGTTTTAAGTCTATCATAGTATCATTTTCTTTTTCGTTTCTTTAATAGCGATGGTAGTGATTAAGGTCAATAATAGTATCATCATTTTGTTACTAACGGTAGTTTTGATTAGGTAAATGAATGAAAGATCGTTCTAGAAGCATAGAGATTCCCTATCAACTTCATTCTGGTATTGAAAATAAGCATAGAGACTATAACTGCTTGTCACCGTGTATTGATGGAAGCAATTTTTTCCTTCTTGTACCACTATAGGTCTTGAAGTTTAATCTCACAGAATCTGGGCTTTTTTGTGTCTTAAATGATGTGTAACAACTTTTGTAGCATTAAATGTGTTCCTGCTTTTGTCCTTCTTATCAAGTTCATATTGGAATTGTGTGCGGGGGTGTATGCTGTATGTACTTGTCTATGTCAGTTTGTGCTTCTAATAGGTAGCTTCAACTTTTCTTATAATTTGTCTATTCATCCTCATCATTTAGTTTTGGTAAACGCAACACATTTTTTTCATAGAATTTATTACTGTACTAGCTATTTAGTGTCTTAATGTTATTTTGCAAGATATGCTACCTGAATATATCCACATGCGTGTTGCAGAATCAATTCTTTTTGCTAGTTAGTCAGGGTTCTCCAGAATTGGGCAATTGCAGCCAGTCATCTTTGGCAGGTGCTGAATTTGTTGAACTTCTTCCTAGTATCACTTAGAGCTTCTGTTTACTGTAGTTGCTCTATTTCCGCAGCTTGTGGTTGTACGTGCTGACTTGACTGGCCGCTTGAAGGCATTGAAGGACTATTTTCTTTTAGCAAATATTGAAGTACATTCCTTTTTTTTCAATAAAGTTAATATTTGATAATGTTTACCGGTTGCATGTTGTTTACCAAGTTTTGTGTAAATTTACTTTTCAGATTATTAAACTATGTGAAGGTTGTTGAACTATCTAACTGACATGTTGTTTAACTGTTTGATTATAACATGTTGAATAGTGTGGATGATGATTGTGTTATATTTGGTTTTCTTGGATTATGAATTTATGATTGAACCATTATATGAGATATTTTTGTATTTGATTTGATTTCATTATATTCATTGAATGAATGATTACAAAATTATATCAAAACATTTTTCTGAGACATGTTAATTATTTTGTAAATAGCAAATAAACATATAATATCACAAGCAGTGAAATTTTGAAAAATTTTTGCTAACTATTTACGACGGTTTCCTAGTCGACGCAAAAAAAAATTTCCTAACTATTTACGACGGTCCCCCATCAACCATGACATTTGTACAAAAACTGTATAAAACCTTTTTACAGTTGTTTTGTGACTTTTTACGGCGGTTTCTTGATCGACACAAAAAAATTGTAGAAAACCTTTTTACGGTGGTTTTGTGACTTTTTACGGCGGTTTTTTGTTCGTTGTAAATACTAACTTTTTACGACGGACACAAAACCGCCGTAAAAAGGTGTGGTCATTGCCGATCCTGTTTAGTCATTTGTTTTTACGTCGAACGACCAAACCGCTGTACAAGACTATTTACGGCGGGCCAAAACCGCCGTAAAAGCTTTTACTACGGTTGTTTTTGCGTCGATTGAGAACCACCGCATAACCGCCGTAAAAGACTATTTACGACGGTTTTGGCCCGTCGTAAATAATCTTTCCTGTTGTAGTGAATTCCTAAAAAGTCACTTCTATTTTTATTTTTTTATGTATACTTTTCAATTTAAATGACAAAATAATAATGCTATAACGAAATTTATATAATATCAGAATAATAATAAACATTGATATTAAAAAAATTATCTACTTTTAACTTTAAAAAAAAAGGCTAAACAACCGTAGTCATTGCATAGTTGTTACACGTCCTCACGTGCCTTAAGAAACAAGGCTGGTACCAAATCTTTTTGGACCTCCCATGACCAAATGTCATTTCTGTATCAAACACTAACAATTATTTGGTCGAATGTTTGTATTAATTTGGGGATCATTTTTGTATATATTAACAACTTTTGTCATTTACTGGTTTCTATTTCCGATCAGTACCAATTTTTTTATATAACTAATTAATTAAGATTTATTTTTTAATAGTATTTTAATTTAACATTTTATTTTTTTAATTTATATGAATAAGTAAAATAACTAATTAATAATATTTATTCAATTAATTTTCTACATTCTTACCAATAATTTATTAAATAACTTTATTCTAGATTTATCTTCAATTATAATAAGTTGAACAAAATAATCAATCAAAATAGATTTAACCATTTTGTGCAGAAACGTAAACGCCTAGTGTAGAAATTTATTAGAGCAGATACAAAACTAAAAAAAAAGAAAAGAAAAGCAAAAAAAATTCCCCTCAACGAGTTTTACAAGATCCGAGTTAAATAAATAAATGAATTGTCAAATCAAGATCTATTTCCACTTAATTCAAATATATAAAATAAAAAAGGCACCTTAGTATACGATAATGATTCAGGGTTAATTTTTTATTTGACCTCTTTTGGGATTATTTTTTAAATGTAACCCTTTTTTTATTTTAGTAAATGTAACCCCTTTTGCAAGCAAAAAGTCTAGAA
The DNA here is from genome assembly GCA_013180625.2 of Boswellia sacra. Classification (NCBI taxonomy): domain Eukaryota; kingdom Viridiplantae; phylum Streptophyta; class Magnoliopsida; order Sapindales; family Burseraceae; genus Boswellia; species Boswellia sacra. The sequence goes on from SNVD02004214.1 coordinate 149,912, forward strand.
TACCCTTACCAATATTTATGCAAATGGTTCTCTACAAACTCACTCTCCATACACTCACACGCCAAACTCAATATTTTTTCATAAAAAGAATATGAAGTCAATTAGTGAATGTTGAAAGCAAAGAACTTGATTGTTATGTTAACATTGGAGAAGTCAAGGTAATATTTAAAGTCTTCTTCATGGTGTTGATAAATATTGTTCTCTAAAGTTAGGTTCGGATTTCTACTTTGAAGTTGTTTTTTCCATTGTTTAGGTTTGATATCTATCAATGTGGATCATACTTAAGAAAAATAAGTGTTGAAATTGTGAATTATTGGTTTAAAAATGTTGAATATTCGTTCATGGTTGTTTTTCACGACAGTTCTCTCCAAATATTCGTGCTGCATGACAGTTTTCTCCAAACAGCCGTGCTACACGACTGTTTTCATAAAGTAGTTGTGCGACTTTTTAAGTTTAGAAAAAAAGGGTAATTTGCGATATCATGCATATTTACATAAATTTTCTTATGTTATAACATGTTTAATTCCGTTATGAAACCATTGTTACAATTTTTACCAATACAAATATTCTTATACATTTAGAATTTAAATTAATTGTGTTGTTTTCTATTTGCCTTGTAGGCTTCAGTAAATTAATAATGTTCCTTTTCCCATTGTGTGTGATGGTGAATGGGTGTCCACTGGCAGAGAATATTTTTTCAATGATCGTAGAAGTAAAGGTGTGACTTTACCTATATCAACAACTTACGAAGATTTAGTTCGTAAAGTTTATGAAGTCACCAATAAATCATTAGCAGAAAACACATTTTCATTCCAATATGTGTTAAAGGGCACATATTCCACTTCCTCCATCAATAGTAGAATGTGATGATGACTTAATATATTTCTTAGAAGAAAACGTCAATGTGGGCCCTTCAAATAGGATTCCTTTATGTGCAATTATTGAACCCTGTTCACATGAAATTGATATTGAAAATGGTATCGGTTCGAGGGAGGTTAGTAATCAATTTCCTACCAGTGTTCCCGCAACATACCTAGAAGAAAGTCTTCATGCAATTCCATCCGCTATTAATGAAGATGATGTGCTGGAAGAACCATTAGTTAATAATGATCTCGATGATATCGACCTAGATGATTACAAAATTTTGATCATGTCCCATCACCTGAATCACCTTCATCATGTGAACTTTCTAAATCAAATCATGAAGTTATTTTCCTAGAGGTAATGGGCTTTCAACTAATCATATTTGGGGAGTAATTCAAATTCACTTGCAACTTCTAATGTTGGGTCATCATCCAGACTTTTTGATAGTAACATTGACATATATGTAAGCGTTGTGTTCAAGAATAAAAGTGATTTGCAGAACAAGATTAGCATTTTAGCAGTAAGAAGAAACTTTCAGTTTAGGGTAAAAAAGTCCACCAAAACCCTTTCCAAGATAGCATATATAGATGAATTTTGCATGTGGCAACTTTGTGCTATGAAACTTAAGAATTGTGATCTTTTTTAAGGTGACAAAGTTTTGTGACACACATAAGCTTGCTTTTCATATTCTTGAGCAAGATCATAATGAACTAAAAGATTTCCTATTAAGTGCATCTGTTACCATATTAGCCTTACCTGATGGTAATCAATCAAGCAATCATAACTTTAATCAGCTCCAGCCATCTCCTCTATTTAAGATTCAATTCTTTCTAAGTGAACAAATACTTCAAACTCTTATGGTCAATGTAAATCTGGCAATTAAGTGACCCCATACAAATAATGTCTCCAAATTCTAAGCGCAAAAACCACTGCTGCGAGCTCTAAATCAATAGTTGGGTAATTCAACTCATGTTTTTCTAACTGTCTAGAAGCATAGGCTATTACCCTATCAAGCTACATTAACACACAACCTAAACCCTGTCTAGATGCATCACTATACACCACAAACCCATCGGAACCAGATGGTAAAGCAAGTACAAGTGTGGAAGTTAATCTGGCTTTAAGTTCTTGGAAACTCTCATCAGAATCATCCATCCACTCAAATTTTACATTCTTCCGAGTCAATCTACTAAGCGGTGCCACTATTTTATTGGAGAAGATATTACCATTAGTCGCATGCATTTGATCCAATTATCTATATTATATATGTGAACGAGAACACTAAAATGTAAGGTTGATAACAAGACATCCTTAAATCTAGCATCTAAAAACAAAAGAAAGGAATTGGGTGGTTTGGGAGGTTAGTTACTATTGTGCTTCCCTAAAATTACAAAGTGAAAGAATGAAAGAGAATGATGCATACAATGATTATACCATACTCATAATTACCCTATAATAGTTTTAACAAAAATAATCAACTCCTCTAACGGTTATGGAAGGAGGAAAAATAAGTAGCTTATTATGTTAAGCTAAATCTCATCTCTAATCGGTGTGCATTCTCCTTTAATTAATTTTTAACCTACAAAAAACCAGCAGTGTTGAACCCAGGTTTACCATTATTGAAGAAGATATTACCATTAGCAAGTGGTACTGCTATTTTCACATAGCTTATATATGAGTGTATGTCACGGCATTTCAAGAATTATTGGAGAAGAACTTCAACGCAAAATTAGAATGCTTTTTTGAGTTTTTTTTTTTATTCATGTATGAAAGACTATGATCGTGGATGAATTTTGATTGGGTCTACTTGAGGTAGTATACACTTGAGAAAACTTACGAGTTGCATGTTTATGTAATTCAGTATCAAACATTATGTTTATAATTTACTTAACAACGTGTTATTATGTTGTCAGCGACAGAGAGTGAGCAGTGTCATTGGAGTTTAAAATCTTACAAGATTTTGTTTTACAAAGATTAGGTTAGTGTGTGAGAGTGATTCAACACTGTAAACAATCTTAGAGTTAGGAAAACAAGAACTTAGTAAATTGCAGTTCTAAGCTATCCGTGGATGTAGGTCTTATAATCAAATCACGTAAAATCCTCCTGTACCATTTTATATTACAATTTACTTTTATATTGCACATAACTTCATACTTCCAGATCTCGCAGACATGATTATGTTTTCCTATTTTGCATTGTTTTAGCTGACTTTTTATACATAATATAAGCCAATGAGAACAGAACACATGGCTGGATGTTGTGAAAACAAACTAAGGTTAGCTTTATCTAGGTGCTTAATTAACAAACAATACATAAAAGTAAAACATTACACACAAGTTCATTAACATAAATTAGAAGGCTAATTGGTACTCCAAAAAAGTTAATTGACAGTAACTTATTTAGCTTGCTGCATATTAAATATTAACACTTTCTCTGAAAACCTCTAAGAAAAACAATTATAGTTTTGGAGCTCAAGCTAAAGGACCCTCTCTCTCTCTCTTTGTGTTCGCTTTCTATCTGTCATCAACAAATTGACGAGAAGAACAAATCCAACCACCATGAAACGGAAGCCTAGGGCTCTACTGCATACACTAAAAGATGAAATCAGGCAAGACTAGAAAAGATCATACTAATGGCAGATGCTTACAATCCTATCCTAACCTTTGAGGTTTATCTAACAATTGATTAATCAAAAGAAAACCGCAGTGTTATTTATTTCGTTTGAGAAACTGTCAATGATGAGACACAAATCAGCACAGGAAACCCGCACGGTTTCTACAACTGAAAGTATAGATAGCACCTATCTTTCTGTACTGCAATAGAAAAAATGTATCAAAGACAAAAAGTGAAACACAAAATCACAATTCACACAAAGCAAACATGACAGCACCATTATAAATCCTCTCCAATTACCAGTAAAACATGATATAGGTGTCAAGAATAATTGCTTTGAATTTCAAGCAGGTTTATGCAGAATCCATATGTTTGCGCAAAACATTCAACGGCAAGGATTGTCTTGGATGTGATCAATTACATACTCAGCTGAGATAGCATAGTTTAAGAAACAAATCGATCACACAAACAAACAAAATTTTTGTCAAACAATAACTACCTCAATGAATTAATTCAACTGATTATTTTGGAAAATATAAAGATAGATAAAACAATAGTTCAGAGTTTTCCCAAAATCTAAACTTTATCCAGGTCATTTTTAGCTTTCTCCATGTCAATTTAGCTGCGGTTTTGTTGCCGCTATCCGGGTGGAGAGAGAGAGAGCCAACGGCTGTGGCTGTGGCTAGAGATACAGCAGAAGAAGAGAGAGAGTGGGACAAGGCACTGCCGTGCTAGCACGCATTGGCGGAGCAGTATTGAAATTCCTCTTCGTCCCATTCCGACAGCATAAAAACTAAGATCAAAATCAAATCAAAACCCGACATTCGATGAAAACAATAAAAGGAAACTAGGTAAAATTTTGAGCTTTGAAGCGTAGGCATTGGAGAAATCGGTTTGGTTGGATATGGACAATTAAGAGTTAATAGTTGAAGCATTGTAGGAGATATGAAAGACTCGGCCTTTTTGGGATTCTTCTTGGATTGGAAAATTGCGGGGGTTTAGGTGTAGAGGAAATTTTTGTTTACAAATACTTCGCCTTACCTTGAAAATTTTGGAGGTCTGGGCGCCATTTCTTGTTATATTTTTTTTATTGTAATCAACTTAAAATTATAAATCATTATAATTTGTTATAGTAAATAATTATTAATTAGTTAGCAAAAATAATTCAGTGCCTACTCTAATCTCCGTTACTCAATTAATAAAAGTTTAAATCTTTTAGTTGAATTATCAAATACAAACATATATTAATAAAAATAGAATATTTGGGATAACAACTCACAAAAGTTACGTAACAATCAATTGATAAATATTATAATTTTGATCTAAAATATTAATTATAAGTTAACACCTAACCTAATTTTATCTAGAGATTCACTAGGGATTAACCTTAGATGGGAAATAATTAGTTTTTTGATAACTAGCATAATCAATTAATAACTTGAATAATGATAGAATATATTATCATAATAAGGAGAGAATTGACAATTTATGTCGGGTATTATTTGTTGTCATATATAATTTGATTGATTAGTATTCACTAGCTTTGTGACTAATTCATTATCATATCATATTTGATAGGAAGGAATTAATTTAACGGTTTAAATGTTATGGACCTCTCCTACCTTTTATCACACAGATAGATCTTTTACTTTTTTTATCTAAATTTAGTCTCTATGTTTTGAAAAATTAATCATAGAGTACCGTTCCGTTAAATATGCTGTTAAATATCTATAAATAATGTGAACTTAAAGGAGTAAGATAGTCATTTAAACCTTTTAATTTTAAAATTTAAAAATATGTGAATATATTAGGATTGAACCCAAGACCCGCACTACACCAACTCTGCACTCAACGACCAGGCTAAAGAAATTAGTAAACTTACTAGGCACAAAAAAATATATTTAACTAGCTTCTTCTTATAAAAACCAAACAGAAGCTTCTTTTCTTCTTCAACTCCAATGTTTGTCATACAGAGTCTCACCCAAAAACAATAGCGGGGAGGCGTTTCGCCCAACGCTCAAGCCGATTTCACTACGGGAAAATTGACTTTTTGCGACGAAATTTTTCGTTGCAAAAAGTTAAAATTTCGTCGCAATAAGTTTTTGCGACAAAAATAAATTTGTCGCGCTCCAGTCGCAATATGTGAGTCGCAATAGGTTTTTTTGTGACGATTCTGGAATTCTTCGCAAAAAGTCTTTTTGCGACAAAATTTTTCTCGCAAAAAGTGGTATTTTGCGACAAATATTTCATCACAAAAAATATCACAAAACATCAACTTTTTACGTCAAAATAAAAATTGTCGCAAAAGAGTATATTTTGCGATGAATTCCAATATTGTCGCAAATTCTTAGAAAACAACTCATTTTTTAATAAAATTATTTTAGTTAAAAAAGTTTATTGCGACCAATTTTTTCTCGCTAAATACTACCTTTAGCGACAAAAAATTCGTCGCAATAAATTTTTACACGAAAATTGATTATTTTTTAAGAATTTACAGATTTTATTTTTTAATTAGTTATAAATTTTAGAATAAATGACATGTCTCATTACACAACTTAATTCTTTATATTAATAATTTCATTAATTGACAACAAATTACGAAAAATTTATCACAATATATCAACCTTTGTACATAGCAAAATTAAAAAAAAATACAAAAAAGAGAAAGAAAAATACAAAACTTCATCCTCCAAAAATTCTTTGGTTGTTGACTTTGTATGAATCCTCAAATCTTCAAGTACAACCCATCTTCAAAAATACCTATTAAAAACAAAAAAATAAAAATAAAATGTTAAGTAATAATTAAAGCATAAAAAATGAGTTTATGAAAAAAAACAATGTTGAAGAAGCAAAGAATTTGAGAATGTTGAGAATGTTGAGTTGTATTCCATCTTCAAAAATACCTATCAAACAAAAGACAATAATATCAATCAAATATTAAAATAAATAAAAATATATTAAACTAATAAAGAAAATATATTACAACACAAAAGTAAAAGAAAGAGTAAAAGTATTTACCAAATGTTGGGAAAAGGAAAGGAGTAGAGAATTGGAAGTGATAGAAGAAAATGAAACAATCCAAAAAATTAACCCATGTATATATAAAAAAGTTGGATATTTTGCGACGAAATTTTAACCTTTAGCGACGAAAATTTTGTTGCGAAATAGTTTTTAAAATTATGAAAAAAATCAAAGCGGGAAAAAGTTCGCCAAAAATTTTTTTTTGCGACAAAATTTTGATATTTTGCGACAAAATTTTCATTGAGAAAGAGTTTCAAAATTTTAAAATTTCAAGAGCGGGAAAAAGTCCGCCCAAATTTCATTTTGCGACAAAAATTTTGATCTTTAGCGACAAATTTTTCGTCGCTAAAGAACTTGAAAATTTCAAAATTCTCAAGTGGGAATAAGTCCGCCTAAATTTTATTTATTGCGACGAATATAAATTCGCATTTCGTCGTAAAAAACCTCATCATCATATATTGCGAAAAAATATTAATCTTTTTGCGACGAAAATTTTCTCACTAAAAATCTTAAAAAAAATGTTAAAAACTCTTTTATTTGTTATAAAAAGTATACAAATGTGAAAATTATAATAAAAAACTAAGAAGATTTTGAAATTAATCATACGTGGACTTTGATAATTATAAATTTATTTAGTAATTAAATAAATTTAACCAACATAATTAAATTTATTTAATATTAGGTTAAAATTAAATAATTTAATGTCAATTAATTAATCATGTATTAACCACATACATTAGATATATAAAATTATTGCATAGTATTTAGTTAGTTTTAATTTAATTGAGGATAAAGTTGTTAACAAAATACATACAAGTCAACAATCATTAACAAATGTAAAATAGTTAGACATCTACACATATGGCATAACTATCATGTGCGAGCTATTGAAAAAAGTTTTTGTCGCTAAAGGTGTAAAAAATTTGAAATTTAATAGGCGAGAAAAAGTCCATCTAAAATTTAGTTTTTGCGACGAATTTGAATTTAAATTTTCCTCGCAAAAGACCCCATTTTGCGAGAAATTTAAAGTGGTCGCTAAAAGTCTAAAATGCTAATCTTTAGTGACAAAATACTAATCTTTTGTGACAAAATTTTTGTCACTATAAGTCTTTAAAAAAATATTAAAATTAAAATCTAAATCTAAAATTAAAAATATTTAAATAAACCATACTTACACTTGGATAATTATAAGTTTATTTATTAATTAAATTTTTATCCATAATTAAATTTATATAATATTGGATTGGTATTAAATAATTTGATGACAAATTAATAAACAATATAACAACCATATACAATAGAAATATAAAACATTATATGGTATTTAATTATTTTTTATTGAGTATTAAAATGTTAATAAAATAGGTACAACAACTCAAGAATTATTTAACAAATATAAACAATAGTTAGATATTTATACATATGTCATAGTTGTTATATGAGGAATTACAAAAAAAAATTTCTTTAGTGATCAATAAATAATTAGTTATTGATATTATAATCATATATGTAACAAAAAGATTCTATTCATTTTAGCTATAATTTATTTTAATTATCTATTTCTTTTAAAAACACTAAAAATATGTTTTACAAATTTAAAAAATTAATTTGTGATGGAGATAATTTAATTATTAACATATAAACGTATGTCATAATTGTCATATGTATTAAAGTGTTAATAAAATACACACAAGTCAACTATCATTAATAAATGCATAATGCTTAAACATCTATACATATGACATAATTGTCATGTGCGAGTTATTGAAAATAAGTTTTTAATACTTTAATAAATAAATGATCAAATATTCATATTATAATTATTATGTAACAAATGCATTTACTTTTAGTGAATATTTTTTTATTATTTATTCATTTTACAAATGCTAACAATTAATATTTAAAATATCTTGACAAATGCAAACCATAAGTTTGTAATAGTTGTAATTTAATAATTAGATATCTATATATGTCATATTTGTTATTATAAGAAATTGAAAATAAGTTTTTCTAATTTGATTAGTAAATGATTACTTATTCATATTATAATTATATAAAAATGTAACAAAATTGCATTTATTTTCAAGTATAGAATGCCTTTAAATTAATTATCCATTTTTTATAAAAATAACAATTATTAAAAATATTTTTTACAATTATAAAAAATATTTTTTTCATATAAGTAATTTAATTATTAGACATATATACATATACATATGTTACAAGTATCATATGTATTACGAATTGAAAATTAGTTTTTGCCATGTATTTATTTTTTGTTATAGAGTTCATTTTAATTATTTATCTCCTTTAAAATAAACTCTAACAATTGTTTAAAATATCTCAACAATTTACTCAAAGCTATACGATAAAAATTAAAAGTCTAAGAGAAATATATTGTCTAAATTAATACACTTTATAACAAAAAAATAAAAAACATAATTATAGGCAACATTACATGATTATTAATTATTATTTATTTATGTTTATTTGACATATAATTAAACGTTGAAAAATAAATTAGATTTTTAGAAGTTAGATTTTTTTTCCAATCTCGTTTTCATCAATTAAAAATTAGTCATGGTAATAAGTTTATCATAATTGTAATTTAGCAAGTAGACATATATAAATCACACATAAATTAGATTATATATAAATAATTAGCAATAAATTTTATGCTTGATTATTAGATTATTAACGATTCATATCACACACACATGCACACACACGCGCGCGCGCACACACACACACACACATACACACACACACACACACACACACACACATACATATAGTTTATTTTAATTATTTATCTCTTTTACAAACACTAAATTTAGAATATCTTAATAGTTTTTTCACATTTAAAAGCATAAATGGAATCACAAAGGGTCTTTTTTTTAATAAAAATTTGTATGAATATCCAAATGACCCTACTATATTTAAAAATTGTCAATTTATATAAAATCAAATTAGATTTTTAATACTTTCTTTATTCTTTTTTTTGTCATTTTTTAAACAAAGACTTATATATTAGACGGACCACGAACAAAGAGAAGAAAACAAAAGAGGAAAGTTATTAAGTTTTAATTTAAAAAAAATAACTTTTTGCGAGGAATTTTTTCTCGCAAAAGGTCATATTTTGAGAGGAATATATATTTTCGTCGCAAAATGTCCAGTATTGTCACGTGTTCATAATAAGTTAGACGGGCTTTTCGCGAGAAATTTTTTCTCGCAAAAGGTTAACTTTTTTGCGAGGAATTTATTGTCGCAAAAGGTCACATTTCGCGACGAATCAATTTTTCGTCGCAAAATATCCAATATTGTCAAGTGTACATGGTAAATTAGAATGGCTTTTCGCGAGGAATTTTTTGTCTCAAAATGTGACTTTTTGCGAGAAAATTTTCCTCGCGAAAAGTCACATTTTGTGAGAAAATTTTCCTCGCAAAAAGTCACATTTTGCTAGGAATCACGTTTTTGTCGCAAAATATCCATTATTGCCACGTGTGCATGATAAAATAAAATGGCTTTTCGCGAGGAATGTTTTGTCGCAAAAAGTATACCTTTTGCGGCAAAAAATTCCTCGCGAAAGGCAGCATTTTACGAGGAATCACGTTTTTGTCGCAAAATATCCGGTATTGCCACGTGTACATGGTAAATTAAAAAGGCTATTCGCGATTAATTTTTTTGTCGCAAAAAATTGACTTTTTGCGACAAAAAATTTCTCGCAAAAGGTCGCATTTTGCGAGGAATCACGTTTTTTGTCCCAAAATGTCCCGTATTACCACGTGTGCATGGTAAAGTAAAATGGCTTTACGCGAGAAATTTTTTGTCGCAAAAAATAGATTTTTTGCGAGGAAATTTTTCTCGCAAAAGATCACATTTTGCGAGGAATTATTTTTTCGTCGCAAAATGTCAAGTATTACCATATATGCATGGTAAATTAGAATGGCCTTTAGTGAGGAATTTTTTGTCGCAAAAGGTCTTTTTTTTCGCGAGAAACATAATTTTGTCGCAAAAAATGTTCATGTTGCTATAAAATTTTTGTCACAAAATCCCGTCTTTGTGTAATACATTTTGCGACGAAAAGTTTGTCGCAATAGGTTTTATCTCGTCGCAAAAAATGCTTTCCTAATTAGTCACTCGAGTTTTTAGCGAGGAAATGAATATTCGTCGCTAAAGGTTTTATTTTTCGACGAAAAATTCCTCGCAAAATATCTTTTTTTTGAAATGCTAACTTTTGTGACGAAATAATAATTTTGTCGCAAAAGGCCGTTTATTTCGTCGCAAAAAATTTTGTCGCAAAAAACTGTTTTTCTTGTAGTGTTTCTTTCCTCTTTTCACCATAATTAAAATAAATTAATTAAATAATGTCATAAAATTTTATTGAAAATCAATTCATCTCCTGTTCTCTCACTTCACCTCTCATTTTCTATCCCTCTCAATTTTTAGTATAAAATTCTGAAATTTTTGGAATGAAGAATGGCGCTTTGGATCCCATCATGTTGCAGCAATAAAGAATCATCTCTTCTAGTTGGCAAAGTCATTGTAGCGGTTGCCGAAGCTGATTTGCAGATTCTTGAAGAGATGAAGTTGATGGTGGTGAATAATGGATTGGCTGGGTTGGCCTTTCACTCTTCACAATGAATAGTATGTAATTGAAGAGAAAACTAAGATTGATTCCGTTCTGGGCACGGACGGACCCAGGATTTTATCTTAGAAGGGGCATATTTATTATTTTAAAATAAATATTTTTTTAAACCTCAATAGTACGTGAAAAGTCATTAAAAAGAATTAATAGAAGACATAATGAATCTTATATTTCAAAATTAAATAATCATAATACAATAATCAAAGTATAAAATACTAAAACTTAATAATTTATTCTATAAATACATAAAAATTATGGTCATTGACAACTATTTACATTTAAAAAATATAGTAGAATTACCTCATTGTCATTTGTAAAAGAATATTTTTATTTATATTTGTAGATTAGCATTATAATCCAAACTTCGGCTTCTATGTTTGAAATTCTCAAACATATCTTTTACATTAATTTTAAGATAACTTTCTATTAAATTGTTAACATTTTTCTTAGAAAATTTAAAAATAATTTTTCTTTTAAAATATCTGTCCATATCTTTTTAAAAAATTTTTAATTTACAATAACCGTTACACTTTACCCAAAAAGACAATAAATGTATACAAATAATAAGAAGACTCAAACGTAGTCTTTTTTAAATATAAAGTTTACTAATTTTGCGTTATTTAATACATATAAATTATAAAAAGAAAGACATAATACAAATATTATATATAATATAGTTATAAAAATTTAAGTTTGATAGACTACTAATTTAAAAATAAAATAGAGAAAGGGAGAAAGACAATAAAAAAATTAGTTTTTTTTTTAAGAAGGATGTAACTGTAAACGATTAGAAGTAAGAGAGCAAAAAAATTTTCAAAATTTCAGAAGGAGCCCGAGCCCCCCAGGTCCCTTCTTAGGTCCACCATTGGTCCTGGGGGTGAGGCGGAGGAACTCCTGTTTTTAATGGTTTAATTACTTAAAGTCATATATAAATAATAAATTTTATGCATGTCAAAGTCAAGTAAGTAGGTGCTCTGATGGTTAGGAAGAAATTCTTAGTATTAGGTGAAGCGTATTTTGTTAATTGCATTGATTTTGGATGGAAAGTGATGTCATTTAACGACAGATCTAACGGAAGGATACTCTATGATTAATTTTTCAAAACATAGGGATAAAATTTAGACCAAAATGTAAAAGGTCCATTTGTGTGATAATAAGCCAAAAGGTAAAGGAGATCCATGATATTAACCATTAATTTAACAAAACCACAATTTTAATAAAATTAAAAAATAAATTATATCTAACATTAATTCATGAAAATATAACAAAATAACCTTTGCATTTAGTTGATTTTCAATCAATTTTATCAATATGAGGATTAACTTTTGCGACTTACTTACATATAACTACCTTAATTGAAGTTAATCTAATTCAAAATGTAAAGAATCATTACTTGTTATTTGATTGATTAGTAATCAATTCTAAATTGTAACTTATTCTATACGTAGTTAATTTATAAGATATATATATATATATATAAACTCTATATGCAGCTTGGTTGAACATAATTATTTATAATTAATATAATTGGAGCATTTACTCCTAAATTAAACAATATAAATTAATAATCATTTGATTACTTTGTAATTAATTTTAAAAAAAAACTTTATAAGTTTAATTGATGTCCAATTCACTTGTAAATGTAAATATTGTCCAACGATTTAATTTATGTAATTAGGTTAGAACACAAGCAACTTTAGCAATTCAATCAAAAAGCAACAATTTTTTTCTTTGACTGATTTATCATTAATTTAATATAACATTTTCCTAAATTAAGGAATTAATAATTAATTTATCGGTACAGTATAATTGAGATTAAAATGAAAACTACCATTAATAATTACTATATTTAAATACATAATATTGGAAGTTAATCTTATAATTTTAATCTTAAATAAAATAATTTTATGAACAATTTTGATTAATTAGTTAACAATCTAATAACGATTATCTTATCTATTAAGTTTTACAATTACAAATGAAATTAATCTATTTCCATTTCAAATTAACTATCTTTCATATTAAATTTAATTACTAATTAATTCATTTCAATTAAAAAAAAACACATATTAAGAAAAAGAAACCATACTGGTTTTCATTACACCAAATAAGAAAGTTAATCTAACGATTCCATTCAAGATATTATTAATTGATTATGATAGGAAATTAATTATTGCTTTTCATAATTTAATTGATTAATAATTTAGTAATTAATTTATTGCTGTACCATTTTAGATGGGAAGAAATTGATTTAATATAACACAATCAAATTAATTTTTTATTATATGGTGATAATTAATTATTTAAGCGGAAAATCAATCTAATATTTAATGAGATTAATTTGTGATCAATGTAAAGTTCCTCGTCATTTGATTACTTCTTAATAACAAAATTCTAATTTAATTAGAGACAAATCCATGTTATTTATATCTTAAAATACATGCACACCGGTTTGGACATTGGAAAGAGAAGCAATTTGTAGATAGGCTACCCTGATTTATTTGCTTGTTCTAGCATGACGTAGCCTTTAATTTAGAGCAAAAAAAAAAAAGCACTGCCACCGCGTTAGATATGCTAAGGAACAACGCCACCCCTCCTAGATTTTTTGGAAATGATTACACACCTGATTTTGCAAAACGTTTGAAAAATTTTAGCGATGCTAGGGCAATTTGGTCATTTTGTATATAGCCAAGCTTCACCAACGCAACTCGTCTCTGTCCTCACTTATTTCACGCTACATTATCGCCAGCCGCTTCATATCACGCCGCCAGTCACCAGTCACAGACAGCAACCAGCCGCTGGCATGCAGCCAATAACCCGAACCATCGATTAAACCATAATACAAATCCGGAAGTTCTTCTCTAACCAAACCGAGAAGCTCCACCAGCCATGTTCCTTCCCAGGACTGGCCCAGACATTTTTAGGGCCCAAGGTGAAGTGGGTTTGTAGGCCTTAGACGAAATTGATTAACACGACCTTTTATATTTAATGAAAATAATTATAAATTTAATTTTTTAAAAATATATTTTATCTAAAATTAATTTTTCTTATCTTTTGAGATGCAAAATTATTAATCAAATTTTTATATTCAAGTTTTTCCAATATTTCTTTTTCAATAGACAATAATGTTAATCCATTTAATACGTATTATAATATAGTTGATTATAGATATGATTTTATTAACAATAATGCTAGAATTATAACATTCATACAATATAAATTCTACAATATGATGTAATAGTATAAGTAGTAAAATCTTATTAGAGATATAACTTCTTTTATACCTTTTTACTTTTTTCATCCTCAATTGAATTTTCATTATATAGACTGTCACGTCATGTTGTAAAGTTTATGTTGTATGAATGTTGTAAGTCTAGTATTAATTTTTTATTAATGTTAGTTTTGAAAAGCGTCGTTCTGTTGAAGCAACTGTTATAGGTATTGTTAATAATATTCTATAAACAATATAAGGATTTGAAAAATAATATACTTTTTTTATTTAGTTAAGTATTTTTGGAGTATTTTTTTTTTTTATCTTACATAACTTCTTTTGAAACCTTAAGTTATGAAAATAATTTTACTCTGTAAATATGTGAAAACATATCATATTTCAAAATATGTTCTAGATTAAGATAAAAGTTTCTCAAACAATCATCATTTAAAGACTTTAATTTTTTTATAGTAAATAAAAATCCAAAAGCTACAAATATATAAACAATAAGCATGAAATACAAAATATAAAATGACTACAAATAAATAAATAAATAATTATAAAAATATGAATAAATTAATATTATTGAAAATAATCTAAAATTAATAAAAATATTAAAAGATGAAATAATAGAAACTGTAAAATTGCAATTGCATTCAACTTGGATAGAATAGAAAGCTTAAAGAAAGATCACTGTCGTGGACTTCTCAGTCTAGCTTGGAAATGCAAAATAATAGGCAAAATATTAGGGGTGGCAATTCATGTCATTCATGTCGACCCATTTAATTATTCGTGTTAAGACATGAAACACGGATCCGACACGGTTATTAAACGTGTTATCCACGTGCTATAATCGTGTCATATTTAATTTACATAATCTACTTAATTGTTTAACCTAGTTATGCATAATATATTATATTTTATATATTTATATCAATTAAAATTATTTTTAGAATATAAACCATTGTTACTATAAAATATTGTTAAAATAATCATAATTTATTATTTTGTAAATTAATTTACTTTATAATATAAAATTTTCAATTTTATAATATATATATTGTAAGTAGGTAATAATTTATATAATTAAATGAGCTTACATATTAAAGATAGACAAAATATATTTAACTATTCGTATTATTAAATGGGTTGACGTGTTGAACACCTTCAACACGAATCCGATTTGCACCAACTCTTCTCCTCCAATCTCGCCCTCCACTCTTTGTTTTCGACTGTGCTCCTCCCCACTTCATCAGATCTACTTCCTCTCCATTCTTACTCTATCATCAATCAAACCCCACCCAAACCCCACCCACCCCCTTCCGAGCAAAAGCTGCACCATCCCTTTAACCAGATTTTCGAGAACCCATCTGTCGCCCTTTTTTATCCGATCTGTTCTTCCATCACCGATTCAAAGCGTCTCCGCTCACCTCTCACTCACCACGAAGAAACACCTCCTCCATCACACCTTAGTCGATTCATCACCCATCCTCCGTCAACCTTTCATCCTTCATCCCACACCAACCCAAGACAATCACAAGCAACCTCCACCTACAACAGCGAGCTCCTCCACTTAAGTCTTCCTCCAAACCGATTTCAACCCAAGCCATTTTGACCTCCATTTCAAGCCACATCCGGTGATCGAAAATCCAAAATTTCTCAATCGTGATTTTTCAAAAAAAAAAGGTAAAAAAAAGGAGAGAAGTAAATAGACAAAAATAGCAAAAAAAATTCCAATTCCAATTTCCCAAATTTTTATTTTTCAATTTCACAGATATAGACTTAAAAAATAAATTATTATTAAAATTGTTTTGGTTGTCTTTGTGTGTTACTTGCATTTATTTTTCTTTTTGTTTTTGCATAGGAATTGTTTAAAGTTTCAGGACATTTAATTTTTTTATTTTGGTGTGCTATTTATGTGTTTTTTTTTTTGGCAAATATAAACAACCATGTTAATCTCTAATTTAATGTACAAGCAAATTCCCTCAACCGCCCCTCCTTAATTATTATTGATTATTTAATAATTTATTTTTAATTTTATCTTTACACTGTTAAATTAACAGAAAAATTTGAAATATAGAGGTAGTTATAATTATCAGTCTTTCATAAAGGAATTTGTATTTAAGCCTAACCTCAGGGGTAAGCTTAATATTCTCTTAATTTTTTTTTATTTTGATATGATATTTATGTGTTTGTTTTGTTGCAAATATAAACAACCATGTTAATCTCTAATTTAATGCACAAGCAAATATCTTTTATCTTTTTTTTAATTATTGTTATTTATTTATTTTCTCATTTACGTTAGTTCGTAGGATACGAATTGTGCTATTTTGAAACTTGTTCTTATATTTAATCAATGTTGGTGGACTGTTGAATAAAACGTAAGTGTACGATATCGTGGACAAGTAATAAAATGAGAGTGTAAATATCGTCCCACAAGGACTGTTGCTACTAAATAGCGAAATCGTATTACCTCTAATTAATTAAAATAATTATAAAAGAGAATTGAGCTATTGGGAAGATTAAGTAAAACTTGATTAAACTAATTTTAACACTAAGTACACACAAAAATTTTGGATAGAAGAATTTAATGATTAAAAATCTAGGGATCTGATTTCACTAGAATTAATCAATTTAACTTCTCTGATTCAATTAACCAGTGTTTATTCCTATTATTGGCAAATCGATTTCACTAATTTGATTATTATTCTTTCTCAAGCAATAATAATGTATATTAATACCCGTTAAACACAAAAAATTATACAAGATTGCACAAATCACATTCATATCTATATCACATGATTTTTTGGCAAGATAATTAAGGATTAATGTGAATATCACTTCTCAGTCTCAATCTACATCTCAATTCATGCAACAATTGGCCAGAAAATCACAAGCATTAAACATATAATTAAATTGCTCAATAATATTGGAATAAATATCAATCAACTAAAATCAAGAGAAATTGAACATCAAAATACGGCTACATCTTCACCGTAGAAAATTAAAATTAGTTCATATTACAAACAAACACAAAACTAAACATGTTTTTAAACACAAGGGAAGAGAGGAGTAGAAAAACTAGCTATGGAGAATTGAATCTTTGATGATGAAGATGATGGTTGTCTGGTTTTTGCCTCTGCTCTCCAAGAAGTTCCTCTCTAAGTTCGAATCACTAGAGATCTACCTTCTACTCACCAATTTTTCTCTCAGTCCGAATCCTCCAATCTTCCATGAACTTCCCCTCTTTTGTTCTTCTTTTCTTAGCCGACCAAAGAGCAACATGCTCATTGCCTCTCATAGGGATTCCAATAGCATTATCATTCTGTCCCCTCCAAAAGTCAATCCACTTAGCTTGGTAGAAGTGCTCCACTTAAAGTGTAAATGGGATGTTTTAAAATTCCTGTCCAGCTCATTTTCCTCCATAAGACATTCTAAATTACCCTTCGACATGAGATTTATCATTGTAAAATTTTGTCTTCATTTAATCAGGTTTACAACAATGAAATTTCTTTAGGCACAATTCATACAAACTTAGACAAAATTCGTGAATTAAACACAAAAGGGGAACATAAAGCTCAAGATAAAAGATAAAAATAATTTATAAAAATTAGACTTATTGAATACCCCCAAACTTGAGTTTTGTTAGTCCTCGAGCAAAAAAGTAGGAGAAAAACAATAAAGCAGAAAACACATAAAAACAAAGACATCACTTGAACTAAAAATTGGCTTCAAAGATTGCATTAAAATATAACTCAAGGAAAATTTCAAAACCAAGCACTGATCAAACTTTAAGTTCATAAAATAGTTTCACTTCACCTCAATTCCTTAAGTGTGTGTGTGTGTGTAAGCCATTCGCACTTCATCATTTACAGCTCAGATCAATTTATGCTTAAAAGTAAACCAAATTTGATAATTAAGAGTTGAGAATACATGGACTCCATAAGCCTACTTTTCAAACCACTTTCCATTAATGTAGATAAATACAACGATAAGGATCAAATATGACTTTATTCAGCTTGTAAGATTTGGCTAGGGTGAAGGTATGATAGAGGATGAATATTTAGCTCAAAACATCGAAAAACACACAAATCAGTAAGAGTACGCAAAGTTCAACCCCAAAACATAATTCATTACAACACACCTAGTAATTCCTCGCAAACTTATTTACAAACATCTATTCTCCGTATAACAAAGAATACAAAGAAATATACCACCGAACTTCTTTTATTTTTATTTTTATTTTTATATATTCATATGAATTTTTTTGACAATAAAGGGTATAGCTCTCAAACACACATAACACACACATTTTTATTTTACTTTATTTTTTTTTTTGGGAATGGGAACTCACTGGCATTTGTCATTATATCTCCTAACCTCTCTCTTTCTTCTCGAAGCTACTGCATGGCTCACAATGCAAATTTGAATTATCTATATGCTTATGGGTAAGGGACAATCTGTTTAGAAACTTTATTTATAGGCTGGAAAAAATTTTAGTACGTTAAATCAAAGAAAAAGGCTTAACTAGGCACAAAAGGAGTAACTAGAGGTCAATTTCATATCTGGGTTGGCTAAAAAGGCTCAAACTAATAAAAAATGGCATAAATCATTTCCCTAATGTTGTATAGTCTAGGATTTCGCTTCAAGTGACAATCAAGCATGTTCTAGAGTCCACTGAAATCTTATGAAACACTTAAATGGCATAAACCTTCTATAAGTAGAAAATTAACTCGGTGATTATGGCGATGTGCTTAATGTGTTCAAGGAATAGAAGCAAAGCAAAACCAATAAAATTTTAAGCAAACAGACTGTGCGTAATTTATTATTTTCTGAGATTTATTATCAATTTAATCATTTTCTTATCATAAGTCTGCAAAACTCAAAAGAACAAAGGTACATGGCATTATTAGACCTGGGTCACGACTGTCTATTTCAACAATCCTCAGGACCAATAGCCCGCAGACTTAAGGTTTCTAGCCTATATACCTTTGTCACAAAAGAAAACAACACTCGAGCAAAGAAACCAAACAAAATACTACTTTATTACAAAACAGGTTAGTTATACTACAAGTTAGTTAGAATGGGTTTTAAAAGGTCAAAACTATATTCCCTAACTCTACCACTTTGGACATAACAGAACCGAAATGCACTTTAGGAATATTTGAACTCTCCACACGGCCACTCTAACAAGTTAGCTCATTGGAATGATAGTACAAAGGAATAATAAGAAAAGAACTTTCACGAACATAATAAAAACATAAATAAAGAGGTTCAAACCCGAGTTGTTGATTACAATCGGAGTGTCAAATACAGTTCACGCCTTTGATCACTTCCTTCAAACTAATTTATTTGGGCCGTTGCTGGATTGAGTTCAAAAGCAAATGCTTACAATTTGTTGAAGTAGTGACTAGGATTTTACGTGTCGACTACAAAATAAAGTTTTGTTCCACAGCTTTATCTAAAAAAATAACAAACTATTAAAGAAACCTTTTACATTTAACAAACCAATGAGTTTTTGGTGGATATTAAGTTAGGACCAGGAGGCTATCTAAAAAATTTCTTCTAGTTTGCCAAAAACAAGTGGTAAAGCTATGAAGGCATTAGAATAAGCAAGCGTTCCTGTATGGATATGACTCCAAGTTTATTCCCAACTGTTTTTCCAGTTAGATTTTGTACAGCTAAGGGAGTATGAATAATACCTAACAGTCGACTTCCTCCTAAGAATGTACCTGTACCTATTAATCCCATGGCTACCCTTATATATATGACATTTATGTTCCTAGTAGCTAATACCCTACCCAAGTTATCTGTTGCTCTCACAAACTCACCATCTCTTCCAGGTTGAGATCCACAAAATACACAAATCTTTTGAAATCTCTGAACTTGTGTTCTCTACATTTTTACACTTACCTATCCTATGTATGATATTTTAATACATGAGAGGCTGCGTTTATGGAGGCAAAAAGAGATGAATGCTATTGTAATTAACACATGGAGGCGGAAAATTAGGTGGGAGTTGATTGATATACAATTAAGGCTCACCCGCATAATAAAATCGATCCTCTTCCCTACACTTAAAACATGTCACTACAAGAATTTTTTAATTATTTGACACATCAGTTTTTATTTATTTGACTTTTTTTTCAAAAAACAGTCACATATGATAAACCAAAATAAAGTCAACCCACTTTTTTTATATATTTGACACTATTAACTTTTTATCTAATTTACTACTTTTCCACTGGATATAAATGTGTTCCGGGAATGATTTTTATCACAAATTTTTCGTTTCCCTCTTCTATTTTAGCTTCCCTCTTCTAATAACCCTAGAAACTCTTTCCGTCTCTTTCATTGTCTCAATCGCTCCCCCAGTTCATCGAATCACTCAATCACTCAAGCACTCCCTCGTTCCTTGCCTCTCTTCACTAATCATAATATCCTTTCTCTCTAATCAGCAACAAATATTTTCTATTTAACAAAATCCATTAATTAGCAAATCCATGGAGGAGAAGGTGCGATACTCATGGATTTCAAAGATTCAATAAGTTTTCTCTAATCAGAAATCCTTTGATTTATGTTGATTTCATTTTTTTTTCCTTTCAAGCCTTGATTTTCCAACCATGTGTAACATACTTTATAAAAGGTAAAAGAAAAGGAAAGTAAGCCAAGATCTACCAATGCTGCTTTCTTCTCATTGTCACTCAGCTCCTAGTCTCTCAATGTTGACGACACATGTGGGTTCAAATTTTTCTTTTTCCTTAGAAAAGAAAAAGAAAAAAAGAACGTCTCTTATACTTTTGCTTTGTCTCTAATCTCTAAAGTACAAAAATCTACGTTTTTTAGTTTTTTATTCTTTTCGATTTCCCTGAAATTATCTCTGGTTATTTGTTTTTTCCCCTTTTTGTTTGCTCTTTAATTCTTAAATCTGCACTTAGTCTTTTTAAGTTTCTAGACATTTATCTTAAATACTTTTTTATTTTTTATTTTTTAAATACCTCTTGTATTTTATAGTGTTAAGTTTTTTTTATTCTGAAATGATAAATTTTTATTATTTTTGTTTAATTATATATTTTTGTCCAATCCACTTTTCCAAGTTGGTGTTCGGTTTTCTCATGCCTATTTTCTTTGATTTACTTTATTTCTATTATTAGCGTTGCATTAAGATATGGTAGACTCTGTATTTGAGTTTGTACTTGGCATTAATTTTTGGGGTTTTTTTTTTTTAGTTAAGGAATTTTAGTTTATGGTTTCTATTTTCTCGTAGTTTATAAAGTGTTGTTTACGTATGCAATATCTCAAATTTTTTTATAGGCATATATAAAATTAGTTTGTAAAATCAAATCTTTTTTTCTTGTAGCACAAGATTGAACACACAAATCTCTCTCTGTGGCTTTCAGATCTGAGAGAGCTTCAGCCATAGCTTTGATACTCATTATAGAATTCAATCTTCACACTCTCTCTGTCGAAGCTCGCTATCATTATCCGACCATCAAGGACAGCACAGAACAAGCAATTCCAAAGGTCAAAATTTAATTTTTGAGTCTTTTTACTCTATTTTTTTCTTTTCTATTGAATTGTTTACTCTCTTCTTACCTTGATGCAGTCACGTGACTCACTTTCCTTTTGGTTAATTTAAAAATTGAATGAAGTTTTAGTGTTAATGGCTTGTGAAGTTAGAAACGTGAAACTTAGTGTTATTGGACTTTCTTGCATACAAAAGCTTATAACTCATCATGAAGTTGCCTAGTAGCACTGAAGAAGATACTTTCTACTTCAAAAAAAGTAAGTTGATACTTAGATTTCTAAGAATGCTGATGTGTTTGTAGTATATTTTTGTGGATTTTTTCTTTGCTTAGTCACTCAATTGTAAATTACTCTTTCCATATGCAAACATTAAAGTACATATGGTTTCTTATAAAATTCAGTGGGACATGGATTGTGATATAAATCCGTGGTTTTGTAAGTCCATTTCTTGGACTATATAGAGGTTTTGCAAAGTCAGTTGAATTGACTGCCATAAAGGTGTTGACCTTGGAGCATGTACCATGTTTTATTCTAATCCAATACTTTATTTATTTGTTCTTTTGTTGGATATAAGGGGTGAATTAGGAAGCCAAACAAGCTAAGTCTGGCACTAGCAATAGATTGTACAATGGTAATATTGATATGAGATTGTTACTTTTGTATCAAGCATTAAGATCAATGAGTTGGATATACTAAACTTATGGAGTTTTAACCGTTCTCAAATTGCTTCATGTGCAATTGAATCACACTTGATTCGAGTAATTAATATTACGCTCCTTGAATATCAATTTATGCTACTTGCTATTCCTCATGCTAGATATAATATTGAGCACTTGACATATGTATGAAATAATTAACCAAAATTAATATATTGATTGCATGCATTTTAATTAACTAATTATACTGAATTAATTAAGTAAAATTAATATATTGATTCCATGCATTAAAATAAATCAAATTAATTAGCATTTATTAACATTTTCTCAAGCATTGTTTTAGGCCACAAATTTTTTCCCTTTACAAATAAAGGTTCATTGCTTGCTTACAAGATTTATTTACATAATAATATTCACTTGACAAAGTTAAAACACATGGATCCCATTTCTTTATCCAACAAAGGCTAATTTTATGGCAACTTTCAACTGAGCTCCCAAGCTTTAAATCATTATTTCTAGATATTACTTTTAGTTTGGGAAGGTTGTTCAGGTCTATTTTGTTGTCTACTATTTTTTATTTTTGTCTATTTCTTTTTACTTTGTGTTTTATTTGCTTAATTAAGATGCTTTTGTTAATAGACTAAATTAGTTGATTTTACACAATAGCTATATCATTTTACACAATGCTTATGTTTTTCCCTTTATTTTCCTTTTTTTTTAATACAATAGCTATATCATAACATATGTGTGCATAGCTGTATTATTTTACGCAATGCTTTCTTGGTCATCTAGACTTATCTGCCTTGGCCACTTTGAGATTATATTTGCTAGGCTGCATAGTCTCTATGCACTCATATCTTATTTCGTTATTTTCGTATTTAAAAAAAGGAAAAATAATACAACAAGAACATTGAATTGAAGTTAATAAGGATTATTGGTAGACTGATAACATATTATTTTTCAAGTCTTTATTTTTGCTTCTACTACTGTATATGTCATAATTCTTGGCAAACAAGAACGTATGTTAATCTTTTAACCTTTCATTATCTTAGTTCTTTTTTTTTTTGTTTCCTTCTCTCTCTCTCTCTCTCTCTAAGTGGAAGAAAACTATAGGTCATTAGGTGGTATCTTCACTTAAAAGCATTGTAGCTTGGTGAAAGAAGTGACATAACCAATCAGGTTTGGTTTTGATTTTGAGCTTCTTAATACTTGTTTTTAGTTATATTAGGGACTTTGTTTTACATATTTTCAATGTGTTATAATTTGCTTTTGCTCGTTATTGTTGCTTTTTTTTTTTAATTTTGAGTGTTTATTTATCATTTTCATGATTTTTTATTGGGTTGAATTTTTACTGATGAAAATGATGTGTAATTGAATTCGTGTTGTATAAGGGTGTCTGTTTGGATTCATTAGCAATTGTATGTGGGCTGAGCTTTATATCAATATTGTACTATTTGAGTTAAAAGGGTACTAGTAACTGATATAAGTGGTGGGCTTATAACTCTCAATGGATTGAATTGATTAAATCAAATTGAATAAATAAATTAAAGAAAATTGAACTACAATAAATAAATCAACTTAAATTAACTAAAGTAATCTATTGGCCAATATAAGAATTTTTCAAATATTTGACATAACAGTTCGTATATATTCGAGGGTATTTTAACAGGACTGTAAAATATGATATCCCAAAAAAGTGAACCCAGTTTTTTAAGATATTTGACACTATTGACTTTTATCTAATTTACATCTTTACCACTACATATCTATGAGCAATCGCTCTTTCTATTTCGGTTTCCCTCTCTAAGTTTGCCCTAGAAAATTCTTTCCCTTTCTTTCACTTTTTGACTCGCTTACACCACCGATTGATTCACTCTGCCGCTTTCTCCGCTTTCTCACATCACTACTTGCTTTTTACTTTCATCATTTTTCCATAGCCAACACACACTCACTCAATTTCACTTTCATTTTCATCCATTTCACTCACTTAGGCTTAGATGGAAATCTATCTAGACTAAACAATTGATTTGATGTCAATCTTCTTAAAAATCAATCTTGTTTCTCTGCCAAATATATAGTATTTCTATCTAGACTAAGATATGATTACATTTAGATGTATAGTTTAATTACTTTAGTGGTTGTTTTTTAATTTTATACTGTTTGCCTTCATTTACTTACTATTTTTGACTGGTTGTTCAATGATAAGATGTTGTTGAGCTGTTAACTAGTTTGTTTATCTTATCGTGTTTGGCACTGTAAGTTACACATGTAATTTATCTTATTGAATTCATTTCAAAACAAAAACTAGTTGAAATGAGATTTAGAAAAATGCTAGAGACTTCCATAAACCTATTACAAGTTCTGTCCTTGCATTTAAAGTCAGCTTTATAGAGTAAGATAACGTTCATGGAATCCATCATAGTCACATTACTTCACTTAACATTCTGCATGAAATATCCTATTGTACTCACATGGAACTATTTCTTGCTTTACAGAAAATTACTATTGGACTTGTATCAAACTAACTTCATTGATTGTTGAAGTGATTAATTGCATCATCAAGTGCTAGAGAATCAACATTAGTAAATTAGCATCACTAGGGTTTTTTTTTATAAAGTCATTGCTTAGAACACTCAATTATATTTGAAATTTGAATATCATTAAATATGAATCCATATTTTTTCATTCTATAAATCTTTGTTCGAGCATTGAGATTATTTGTATGAATTCATGTTATGTTTTATGCATAAAGTAATCTTCTTAAGCACTCTAAATGAAGTAATTATGCAAATACGTGCTTACAATGCTTTTATTTTATTATTAACCATCTTTATGCATAATTATATGTGTTTTTCTGTTTATTGTGTGTAAAAAATTATTTTAGATTGTAGCGGATATTATTTCACCCATATAATCTCTTAAATTCACCCTATGATACGTAATGCATATCAATTCTCCCTGGCTGAAACATTAAACTAAGTTCTATGTCTATATTAAATACCAGCCCCTTTTTATCATTGTATTTTAAGAATTCAAAAAATACATATCACAACACTGAGCAAACTAACAAGCAAAACAATTATCAAAAACCCAAAATAAAGACTGGTTTTTGTTTAACAATTACGTAATTTATCCTTATCAATGATCTAAACTTAATTGCTTCAACATATATTTCATCAGTGCAAGGAATGGACAAATCTTGGATGTGGAAGGATAGGTTATCTATTGAGTATGACATTGGGGTTAGGAATGGACAAATCTTAGATGTGGAAGGATAGAGTGAGTAAAATAATTGATTAATTTGACTGCTAAAATATAATTTCTCTTGGTCAAGCTTAATTTGGGGATGAGCTACATGCCCTTTTGTGTTGGATAGATCTGAATCTTTCTCTGAAAATATTTGATGAGCACATAACTATTTTTGTCAAGCTATTTTTCTTTTTGGCCCAATTGAGGGTAGTTTCCCCTTTTTTCTTCAGTCTTGTTTGGAAACAAATTTAGGTACAAGACATCTTGGTTTTGATCTAGTATGAATTATAATTAAGAAGTTAAGAGATGTAAACACTCTTAACAATACTAAGTATTAACAGTGAATTAGTTTAAGTTATTCTAACATGATTAGTGAGGTTTGTACATTGTACTTAGCATGTCCTACGTTGACTATATATAATATGTTATTAAATTAAAAAGGCTACCATATAGATCGAGATTATCTCCAAATTTAATGAGTGTACCAAACTCTAGTCCTTTGAACTAGAGGGCCTAGTAAGAAACATCATTTTTTGAGCCATGTGCATACCTACAAACATTTTAAATTCTACTTATGCAGGAGAATATATTCCTCAAAGAAGCCACCAATATTTTATTTAAGTAATATTAATAATGCACCTCAACGAAAGGCAAAACACTACCAAAATGATTGTTGCAATGCATTTTAAGTTATCACAGTAGTTGGAGGTCTCATTAGTCCTATAGTTATACAAACTCATTATATATAAAAATTAAGAGAGAAACAGAGAGAGATTAGTACTTTTATTTGCTGAATAGAGAATCTAACGAGTTAGCTGATCGCAAGATCGTTAGAGTGCTAATTTAATTGATGTTTATGTTGTTTTAGCCCAGCTTCCAATTGAGCATGGAACATACCTGAATGGTAGTTTGAAAATGTTGGATCATCGATAAGGATGATTTGATTATAAAAGAAGCTTGAGACTTATTATATTGATTCGATAATACTAATTTGCACGCTAACCTGTCATGGATCAAAAATTTTATGCCCACTTGTAATGTCAAATCAATTGATTAACAAGCTTTCCCTACCTTCTTAGCTGGTTATATCATATTGAAACTGATATTCTGTTTTTCATTTATTTATTTAACATATAAGATTTGCAATTTTGCATTAGCACTTGGTTAGTCAGGGTATAATTCATTAGATTTATATATTTTAGGATGTTGATCGAGGGATGAGAGCAGTTTTTCCTATAAAATAATAAAGTATTATATATATATATATATATATAAAATTAAGAAAACGATTATATATACTCATTTGACCAAACGTTCGAAATAGAAAATGTACATGAAATCAAACGATAATGCTTTTATTTGATTTACACTTTTTTTCTATTAAAAAAGGCACTTTCCTTCTTGTTTGAATCGATAATCTTGGATATTACAGACTATATTCGAAGAAGAAGGTAAGTCTTTTGTCTAATAAGGTGAGTATATAACAAATATATTAGCAACTAGCCAGAGAATAAAAATAAAATTTAAAAAAGTCAAAACCAATAAAATTATAGACTTTTTCTAATATAGTATTACCTTGTCTCCCTCTACCACTTGCGGGGGAATCCTTTCCAGTTTTTGTCACTTGTCTTTTTTTTATTTTTTTTATTTTCATATGCTTATATGGGATTCACCGTGCCTTGTGTGGAACAGTATTTTAAATATAGTTTTTTTTTAATTTACCTTGTGTGGCGAACAACCGTGTAAGATTTTGTTAAAGTAAAAAACCTAAATCATGCTTTGATGCAATGATTTGAAGTTAGAATACATTAATAAATGTATTTAGAGGAATATTTTGCCATTATGCCTTCACACATCTCAAACTTGTTGTTTCTTGAAGAGAGGTTTATCGCAGTGTAGTAGGCTACATTACTACAAATTATTTTTGACAACATGTAGCATAATTAATTAAGTAAGATATGGAAATTCAACTTGATTAAAAAGAATTAGGATGCCAATCTCAAATGTGATTCAGAAACTATAGCTTTCCTTATGTTAATTCTATTGTTCACCATGGTTTCCTTTTATTTTCCTCTTACTAGGTTTTGCTTTGCGATGTACCACATGCATATATATATGGTTATCCTACATTCAAGCATCGAAGACCTCTTTTTGTATATGTAAATATAAGTTATTTCTTCATTTTTGATATTATAAATAGTTATATAGCATGTTATAATTAATTAGAGTCAATTAGAAGAGAATTTACAATTCCCTGGTAGAAGCTATAATGAATTTTTGCTTGTTTACTTTTTGTTTCTTTTTTTAAGAAATGGGTTTATATTATATCTATGTGTGTAAGAGAAAGATAATATTTTATTATAATTACCTAGATGTTTAACTAATATGTCATTGTCATTTATTGTTTACTTCCCAGAACTTGAAATAGTTGAAACTTTCCCAACATGCTTTGCCGAGTACAAAGCATAGTCACTTAGATTTGAATTGTAATATTGCTTTCAATTTTGTTTTTCTTTCTTTTTTCTACTCTAGGGCATGAACATCTAAATTACATTCATCCAGATCTATTGTGGAGAATTATGTAAATATGTAGCTTCCACAAGGCCTGACTTTCTGATATATCATAAACTAATGTCCGTTTGCACTGTTTAAATGAAAGAAACAAGGATGATTGACAAAGGTGTTAACACAAGTTGTTTAGAATGAAAGGAACTGCATAGATATTCATGTTCTCGTTCTAATTTCGTTGCATAGTTGCATCATTTACAGTTATTTAACTTCATAGTCCTGGTCTATTTAGGACATTTTGAACATCAAGATTGGGTTGAGTGATTATGCTTCTTGTTATATTTAAAGTTTATAATCCTAATTTTCTTCATGTGAATACTATTAGATTAATTTTAATTTTCTGATTTGTTTTTTGAGTTCACTTGTTGGGTAAATTGCTAAAAAACCTAGAGCTTTCCTATTTTATGATGAACAATGAGTTATTATTTTAGATTAGAAAATCCCATCAATGAATGTTTTCTTACATATTTTCCAACGCTCTTACTCAAGTACCATCTCATTTTTTAGCCAAAACTTTGTCTCATCATGTCACGATCTTTGGCTTTTAGCTTTTTGTTTTGCAATGGTCTGCTACTCGTCCCACAATGTCTTGAATTCACTTAGTTGATATATGTGATTGTTCCCCTATTCCAGTACTCTTGGATGTTACTTACTGGTTTGGTCTGTGTTTGTCCAGTACTTAATAGACTCCAAATACATACCTTCTTGACTGTATAATACCAACCAAACTGAAGAAGCTGTTTTATCTAAATTTGATTGTATGATACACACACACACACACACACACACACATATCTTTTTTTTTTGGGTCCTTTATGTTGAATGCATTTTGTGGTTCCACTATATATGTTGCATTAGAGTAGGTAAAAAGTAAGCAAAGTCTCAGTAGGATTGATTCTTATATAATTACTTTCAATTTTTCCTTAAAAAGATAAAATCACTAGCTTGAATAACAAATTAATTTGCATTCTATAATATGGTTAGACTCAATATTTCAATTTGTTTTCACTATGATTTATGATGACACTTTCCTTTTGAAGTAGGCAATATTATATCTTTCCAAGTTATACTCTGTCACTTAAATTAGAAAAACATTAGCAAATACATAACTACAGTTGATTTTTCTTTATTATCATTCCTGAGGATATTGAAATTTTTGAAACAAAGAATAGATTGATGGCTATATATTCCAAATACACCTACAAGGAATTTGTCTAAATTCCTAGCCTAATCAATATAAAATTTGTCGGCGGAGCAAGATATATATCTGATCGGTAAAGAGCATGGACATGTTATTCTGATATGATTTTTTTGCCTTTTTCCTTCTTTTTCGGGACATGCTATGTGTCGAATCAATTCATCATATTGTTTAACGTTAAAATTAAGGAGTTGGTGATCTGTTTATGTTAATTTGATTAGCAGTACTGTATACATATTGTTGGTGTTGGGTTTTGTAGCGTATGAAAGTTACGAATAATATAATTGAAAATAGTAATGTAAATCGAAACATGATTTTTACGTGGTTCGGTTACAACCAACCTACATTCACGGGCAACAAGAGTTGTAATCCACTATGTTGTATGTATTTACACTCGACTTAGGACTCTTTAAAGTGGTAGACACCCGCTCACTCACTAACCTAATCTATGTAAACTTGATCAACCCCGATCACAACCATAATCCTTCACACACTCTTCTGATGCTGCTCTTTTTCTGTCACGATTATCTTAACTGCACACAGTTAAGAATAACATAACACCCGTAACTGGTACAGACACATGTGATTACTCAACTCCCTTAAGCTCACACGATCTATACCAATTAACCAAAGCCTAAAGCTTTACACAAGACATAAAAACAAACAAAAGACGCACTCAAACTTGCTCTTGCTTGCTCTCTCTCAATTTGTCTTGAATGCGTTGAATGCCTTGAATTCATTCCGGCTAAAGCTATGAAGATAGCTTTATATAGTATTTGATATCAATTGTAATCCTTGTCAAGATCCTGTAGAATCTCAATAAAACTAATAAGGAAAGTTTGGATAACAATCAAACATTATAGGAAGTGACAATATACTTCTCCTAAGTAAACTAGAATACTTAAATAATATCCTAATCTAATGAGAGATAATTAATACAAATATAAAACTTCATATTCAACTAGGATACCAAATCCAAACTTATTCCTATTCAACTAGGATACCATATTAAAATTTATCCTATTTTAATTAAAATTCTCCTAATACAAAACATCTATATAAAATAAATGAGATTAGAAAAATATCCATATTTAATGTTTTTATCACATGATAACAAATTACTCATGTACAATGCATATGCACGTCTAGAACCAACAATCTCCCCCTTTGGCATCTTGTGATGAAAACATCTAAATGTGTAAAAAAATGCATGAGAAACAAAGACTATAATGACAACATAAAAAAAAATAAAGAAACAACCAAATAACACCAGAAACATTCATACTTCTCCTCCTTGTTTTCTGAACAAGTGCCAAAGTATGAAAGAAAAACAAAATGATAAACAAAACTCCCCCTGGCTAAATGATCTTCTCTTTAAATTGTGCATAAATGTGAATTTTTTTTTTTAAAAACCAAGAAACTTATTAAATCAAGTACTCCTGCAACTGAGCAAATTCCATCTCAAATCAATTTCGCTGACCTGGAACTTTTGACAGATCAAAATACACTTAAGAGGATCGAACTGAGTCAGACATAAAGCACTGATCTTAAGATGTGCAAACCGTAATTGAAAATAGTCGAAATTCAGATAACAAAGATATTTGGACATCATATAATCTTTTTATAGCCAAGCATGTATTAGAGCTGTGGATAAACATAAATAATTTTTCATTATTTTATCACTTAATCCAATTGAGTGATCAACTTAAACATGCTTCTTACACACACAAAAATTAGTCTCAATGTGAATTTTCTGAATGAATACAGTAGCTTTCACACATGTATAGGGTAGCCATTTTCCATTTGAGTGGGTGACCTCAACATATTTCCAAGATACATTGAAGTTACTCTCAATGGATGGCTTTCACACATCATATACTGGTAGCCCTCTCTGTATTTGACATGAAATTACCAGCAAAATTATACGAATAAAACAACGCAAGCATGCGTGAAATATAAATAGACTAATGATGCTACAGATATAAACAACATAACTAAACACTTTTATAATTCAAGTAACTGACAAGTGCCAATGTCCTTTCTCAGTTTTTGAAATCTCAGTGCATCTTAGTGCTTTATACGAACTTGTCAACTAGATGATTCTCATATGAAACATAGTCAGTGCAGATAATCTTTGATTCAATAAGTTTCTAAACAACATTTTTGTCATCACTTGTCTAACTGAAAATTTTCAAACACTTTTCATTTCCTGTCATATGTTTAGAACAAGCACAATCGTTATTTGAAGAAACATTAAGTGCAGCAACTTTGCAGTGAGTTTCATGTTTCTTAACCCAAACCTGTCGTGTCTTAT
The DNA here is from genome assembly GCA_013180625.2 of Boswellia sacra. Lineage (NCBI taxonomy): Eukaryota > Viridiplantae > Streptophyta > Magnoliopsida > Sapindales > Burseraceae > Boswellia > Boswellia sacra. The sequence goes on from SNVD02004214.1 coordinate 181,781, forward strand.
GTGATTGTCTATACTGACTTGCCTTTTTCTTTAAAAAATTTTGCAATTTACAGCACCTAGGTCTAATGTGACCTTTAAAACCACAAAAATAGCAAGTAGGAACAAATTTTCTTACCTTTTCTGGATTTGAAATGAAAGAACTTATTGGGGAAGCAAAATCAGTCATATCTTTAAAGTTGAGTTAGAAGTGTTACCAGAATTTGAAGCTTTAACAAACACTATCTTTGATGCTGAAGCTCCATTCTTTTCATCATACCCCAGCCCTTGTTTGATGGAGTTATCACGGCCTAAACTCAGAATTTGATCAAGCTTTGGTGAGCCTATCTTGAGTTGATTAATGCACTTGTTTGCCTCATCCAATTATGCAGTAATTTTCTGGATACATTCTATCTTGTCTATCATAACAGCTTCCAGTTTTATGATTTTTTTATTTGTAGATGCTATTTCACACTTGAGCACTTCTTATTCATTCTGAAGAGTTTTGATATGTACTTTCTACTTCTCCCATATCTCATAAAGTGTATTATACGCCTCTTGAAGTTCTCCATAGTATTCAGCATCTTTCTCAACATCTGACTCATCAATGTCTGATCTGTTCTGTTTTGTTATGTTAGACACAACATCTTCAAGTATGTCAAAGATAACTGTTTGCTCTTTATCTGAAATTGTCGTATTGAATGCTAAAAAATTGTTGGAGTCGTCTTCATCTGTTTCTGAGTCATCAGCACTCCATGTTGCACACAAACTCCTTTTCTTCTTATAATTAGGACACTCTCTTTGAATGTGCCCAAATCCCATGCATTCATAACATTGAATACCTTTTCTCCCAAGCTTCTCTTGATTCTTCTTTGTAGGTTCTTTACGAAATTTTTTAGCATCAAAGTTCTCTGAATTTTTCTTTTTGAGATTTTTCTTCATATATTTGACAAAATTCTTTGTCAAATGAGCAAGTTCATCATCAGAATCATCAAGATTTCTGTCATCTTTTTCTACTTTTTCTAAAGAAGTAAAAAAGGCAACACTCTTTTCCTTCCTTTTTGTCTTTAAACCCATCTCATATGCTTGAAGAGACCCCATCAATTCATCAACTCGCAACGATTTCACATTATTGCTTTTTTCTACAGCTATGACCTTAGGCTGAAATTTTTCTGGTAAAGATCTAAGTATCTTGCCAACAATTTTAGCCTCAGTCTATTCCTCATCAAGCATATAAGCAGAGTTAGTAATTTCACAAAGTCTAGTATGAAATTCACTAATGGTTTCTTCTTCATGCATAACTAAGTTTTCAAATTTAGAAGTCAAAGTAAGCAACTTAGATTTTTTAACCCTTTGCGTCCTTCATTCTTTACCTCAAGGATATCCCAAGCTTCTTTTGCAATGGTGCACTTTGAAATTAATCTGAACTGTTCAAGGTTGATAGCATTAAAAATAACATTGATGCCTTTGGAATTCTATCCAGCTAATCGATATTCAGCTTCACTCCACTCATTCTATGGTTTCTCAATCTGCTGCCCAGCATTATTGGCTTTTGTTAGGGGTGTCTGCCATGAACAATGCTTGTCCACACTCTTTCATCAATTGATTTGATAAAAGCTCTCATCTTGACTTCAATAAGCATAGTTTGCATCTTTAAGTAACGGTGGTTGAGTGACCGATCCTCCTGCCTGAAATCCTTCCATACCTGCTAAAAAAATATGATCTACACTAGTATGCTAGTGTACCTACTCTGATATCAATTGTTGGGTTTTGCAGCGTATGGAAGTTACGAATAATATAACTGAAAACACTAATGTAAATCAGAATAGGATTTTTACGTGGTTCGGTTACAACCAACCTACATCCACGGGCAACAAGAGTTGCAATCCACTATATTGTATGTGTTTACACTTGACTTAGGACTCTTTACAGTGGTAGACACCCGCTCACTCACTAACCTAATCTAGTAAACTTGATCAACCGCGATCACAACCATAGTCTTTCACACACTCTTCTGATGCTGCTCTTTTTCTGTCACGATTATCTTAACTGCACGCAGTTAAGAATAACATAACACCCATAATTGGTATAGACACATGTGATTACTCAACTCCCTTAAGCTCACATGATCTATAACAATTAACCAAAGCCTAAAGCTTTACACAAGACATAAAAATAAATAAAAGACGCACTCAAACTTGCTTGCTCTCTCTCAATTTGTCTTGAATGTGTTGAATGCCTTGAATTCATTCCAGCAAAAGCTATGAAGATAGCTTTATATAGTATTTGATATCAATTGTAATCCTTGTCAAGATCCTGTAAAATCTCAATAAAACTCATAAGGAAAGTTTGGATAACAAGCAAACATCATAGAAAGTGATAAAATACTTCTCATAAGTAAACTAGAATACTTAAATAATATCCTAATCTAATAAGAGATAATTAATACAAATATAAAACTTCCTATTCAACTAGGATACCAAACCAAACTTATTCCTATTCAACTAGGATACCATATCAAAGTTTATCATATTTTAATTAAAATTCTCCTAATACAAAACATCTATATAAAATAAATGAGATTAGGAAAATATCCATATTTAATGTTTTTATCACATGATGACAAATTACTCATGTGCAATGCACATGCACGTCTAGAACCAATAGTTGGATTTTGTCACAAAGTGACCCACAAAATTATCTGCCTTTTAGGAGTAATGTAGAACTATTTCTTGTTTTATAGAAAATTTTTGTTCAACTTATATCAACGCCAACTTCATAGCTTTTTCCATCTAAGTTTCAATATCAACATCAATGGCTAGAGAATTAACATTAGTCAAATAGTGCCACCAGGTATTTTTCTTCCCAAAGTTATTGCTTATAATGATAAATCGTATTTGAAATTTGAAGTGTCAACAAAACTGCATATTACTACATATTTTTTGGACCATGAATGTTTGTTTGACCTTTGAGATTATCTGTATGGATTAATGTCATGTCTCATGCATAGAGTAATGTTGTAAAGCACTTTAGATGACATGTTTATAGATGTATACATGCTTACAATGATCACAACATTACTATTAAATATTTTTATGCCCAATTATACGTGTCTCTTTATGTTTTTTGTATGTTTAGGCAATTTGTTTTAGATTCTAATGGATATTATTTCACCCATTTAATCTTGTAAATTCAACCCATTCATAACACAAATCATTTCTCCCTCACCACAGCATTAAACTAGTGTCTGTTAGCCCTAAGGCTACATGATAATTTTGATGATAACAATACACATTGATTAATTGAGATTTACTAACATGTTTATTTATGTGCAAGAGTAAGATCATTGAAATAATTTTAAAATCAAGAAGAGGCTTATTAAAATGAAGTGTTGAAGCTAAGGAGAAGACTACATGTTAAAGGCACCAAAGTTTAAGAACAAGGATTGACTCAAGGAATGTGACACATGAGCAATGTTCAATCAATTGGTCATATATATCTCTACAAATATCCAAATGACGTGATTCTTGAGCCTTTGGAAAGCTTACTCAATTTATAACATTTCATATGTTTTAATGAAATTCAAATTTCAAGTGCAAGGTTGTCCAAATCATCATGCAAGTTGAAAGACAAATGGAAGCAGCTGACATGAGCACCGAATACTCCTTTGGACATATCTTGAGCTAGAAAAATCAAAATGACTTGATTCTTATGGCATTGGAAAGATGACTTAATGAAGAACATTTCATATGTTTTGAAAAAATTCAAATTTCAAACAGAAGGCCGACATAATTGACATGCAATTCGGTGGACTGACACAAAGAAGAAAAATCAACTCACATGAGCACCGAATGGTGTTTTGGCCATATCTTAAGATAGAGATATCCAAATGCTTTTATTCTTAATGTTTTGGAAATCTTATTCAAATATGCAGATCTTTTATGTTTTGAAGAAATTCAAATTTCAAACGAAAGGCTGACAGAATTATCATTCAATTTGGTGGACTGACATAAGAAAGAAAAATCAAGTCACATGAGCACCGAATGGTTTATTGGCCATATCTTGAGATAAAGATATCTAAATGACTTGATTCTTGATGCGTTGGAAAGCTTATTCAAACATGCAAATCTTTTATGTTTTGCAGATTTTCAAATTTCAGACGGAACATTGACAAAAATGGCAGACAAGATTACAGTTTTTATGATGGGCAGAAAATTTGGAGTTGGTGTCTTCACTTGTTCAAGTTCATCTCATTTGCCTATAAAAGGAGCCATTCTCCCATGCATTCAACAAGTGCAAGAGAAGCATTTTATCAAACAAAAAGCAATAGAAATATCAAGTCTAGAGAGCTTTTATATTATTTATCTACTCTTTGAAGAGAGTTATACTTTTGTTGTAAAAATTATCTTTGTTCTTGTATTATGGTGAGAGTGAGATATTCTTGCAAAGGATAATAGTTATCCTTGAGAGAACTCTTGTTGTGTGTTATCAAGAGTTGAAGGAAGTTGCCTTGGTGAGGTTGTTCATCAAGAAGAACTCTTGGTGTGGTGTTATCAAGGGTTGAAGGAAGTTGCCTTGGTGAGGTTGTTCATCAAGAAGAACTCTTGGTGTGGTGTTATCAAGGGTTGAAGGAAGTTGCCTTGGTGAGGTTGTTCATCAAGAAGAACTCTTGGTGTGGTGTTATCAAGAGTTGGAAGAAAAAGTCTTGGTGAGGTTGTTCATCAAGCAAGTTGTAAAGATTTCTACAACTTAGTGGAAAGCTTAGCTCGTGGAGCTAGGAGCCCGTGGACGTAGGCAAGGTTTGACGAATCACGTAAATTGAGTTTGCACTCTCTCTATCCCTTTCCTCTTTACATTTACTTGCACTTGTGATTGTTCATCATTATTATTCTTTTGATTGCATCTTTGATAAATTCTAATTTCATCTTCTTCACCTTTATTTGCAAATAAAGAGTGAACTAATTTTGATCTTTCAAGAAAAGTTTTCTAAATCCGTTTTGATAAATAAAAATCCAATTCACCCCCCCTCTTGGGTTGCCATACCTGGGTTAACAAGTGGTATCAGAGCAAGGTTGCTCAATATTTTAAATCTTAATCGATTTTTGAGCTATGGCAACTTTTAATTCAACTTCATATATTGAGGGACTTTCTATCTCTAGACCTCCATTTTTTAATGGAAGTGATTACTCTTATTGGAAAACTAGAATGAGTATTTTCTTGAAATCTTTTGATTATGATTTGTGGTCTATTGTTTTGGAAGGACCTTTTGTTCCTACCAAAATTGAAAATGGGGAATGCATGCTTAAAGAACCTAAAGAGTTTAGTGAAGATGATAAAAAGAAATTGAGTTTGAATGCTAAAGCTATGAATGTGTTATATTGTGCTCTAGATAGAAATGAGTTTAATAGAATATCTACTTGTTCTACGGCACAAGAAATATGGCACACACTTGAAGTTACTCATGAAGGAACTAGTCAAGTTAAAGAATCTAAAATTAGTATGCTAGTTCATAGTTATGAGCTTTTTAAGATGAAATCGGATGAATCAATTTCTGAAATGTTTACTAGATTTACGGATATTGTCAATGGTTTAAAATCTCTTGGTAAATCTTATTTTAATGTTGAAATGGTAAGAAAGATTCTTAGGTGTCTACCAAAATCTTGTGAGCCAAAGGTGACGGCAATTCAAGAAGCAAAGGACCTCACCAAACTACCATTAGAAGAACTTATGGGTTTTCTCATGACTCATGAAATCACCTTGAAGGAGAATTAAGAAGAAGATTGCAAAGTGGCAAACATGTGCTTCATGGCTTTAAGAGAAAATGAGATAAGTATTCTAAACCATGATCCTAAGCTTTCATATGATGAATTACTTGAAACATTCCAAAATTTACATGTCCAAGTTGATAAACAAAATTCAAAAATCAATGTTTTCAAAAAGAAGTCAAAAGTCATGTTATCTCAATTAGAAGAGTTGGTGGAAATAAATGAAGCTTTAGAAAATGAAAATGAAATTTTAAAGCAAAAAGATTTTGAAAGTTTTGAAAGTCAAATACATTTTTTAAAAACTGAAAATGAGATTTTAAAACAAAAGGATTTTGATAAATTAGAGAAAGAAAATGTTATTTTGAAAAGGAAAATAATGACTTAAGAAATATTGTTGATAGTTTTACAAAAAGTACAAAAAATTTGAATTCTATGTTACAAAACCAAAGGTGTGTTTTTGATAAAAAAGGGTTAGGATATAAAAGTCATAAAAAGCAAAAGTATTTTAAAAACTATTTTATTCATGCATCTTCTAAGAATAATCCTAATCATTCATGTAATTATTGTGGAAGAAAAGGATACAAAATGCATTCTTGTTAACTTAAGAGAAATCCTAATTTGAAACAAATATGGATTCCAAAAAGGACCGTAACTAACCCCCAAGGACCCAAGAACATTTGGGTACCAAAAAGTCGCTCTTTTAATGTTGATTGTAGAGACAAAGGCGTGGCAAACACAAGTGGTACTTAGATAGTGGATGCTCAAGGCATATGACCGGAGATGCCTTCAAGTTCTCAAGATTAATCATGAAGAAAGGAGGATATGTGACCTTCGGTGATAATGCCAAAGGAAGGGTAATCGGACATGGTGATATTGAATTTAGATGATGATATTGTTGAGGAAGAAAGGCAAATCAAGGAATCAAGGCTTGATGAAAAGAGCCAAGATGAATTACAACTTCAACAAGAAAATCTTGATGAAGTAAATGATTCTTCCCAAGAATTACCAAAGGAATGGAGGTATGCAAAAGCTCACCCTAAAGATCTCATTATTGGTGAACCATCACAAGGTATGAAAACTAGATCTTCTTTTAAGAACTTTTGTAATCATTTGCTTTTGTCTCTCAATTTGAACCAAAATCTTTAAAGAAGTCGAAAATGACGAAAGTTGGATTTTGGCTATGCAAGAAGAATTGAACCAATTTGAGAGAAATCAAGTTTGGGAATTAGTCCCCTAGACCAAAAATCATGTTCTATTATAGGCACTAAATGGATTTTTAGAAATAAGTAGATGAAATGGCACCATTATTAAAACAAGCTAGACTTTTTTTTGCTCAAGGATACAATCAAGAAGACGGTATTGATATGAGGAAACCTTGCACCGCTTGCTAAGATTAGATCCAATTAGAAGGTTGTGTGCATTTGCATGTTATAAAAATTTTACATTATATCAAATGAATGTCAAAAGTGCATTTTTAAATGGTTACATTATGGAGGAAGTATATGTAGAGCAACCTCCTGGTTTTCAAAATCATGATTTTCCAAACCATGTTTTCAAACTCAAAAAGGCACTTTATGGCTTGAAACAAGCACCAAGAGCATGGTATGATAGATTGAGCAATTTCTCATTGATAATGGTTTCGAAATGAAAAAAGTTGATACTACTCTTTTTGTTAAACCAAAAAATGATGATTTATTAATTGTTCAAATCTATGTTGATGATATTATATTTGGTGCTACTAATGTCTCTATGTGTGAGGAATTTTCCAAGTGCATGCAACAAGAATTTGAAGAATTAAATTTCTTCCTTGGACTTCAAATCAAGCAATCAATAAATGGGATCTTCATTAATCAAGCTAAATACACAAGATATCTTCTCAAGAAGTTTGGCATGGATAATTCAAGGACATATAACACACCTATGGTTACATTAACCAAGATTGACAAAGATGAGAAAGGAAAAGATGTTGAGGTAACAAAATATCGAGGTATGATTGGCTCTCTTTTGTATTTAACTGCTAGTAGACTCGATATTATGTTTAGTGTGTGTATGTGTGCTAGATTTCAATCCCTTTTTTTTTGTCCAAAGGAACTCACGCTTAAGCTGTCAAAAAGGATATTTAGATATCTTTCTTGGAACCATAAATCTAGGTCTTTGGTATCCTAAGTGTGATAATTTTGATCTAATTAGTTATTCGGATGCGGACTTTGCTGGAAGTCTTCTTGATAGAAAGAGTACTAGTGGCTCTTGCCATTTTCTAGGACATGCATTAGTCTCATGGTTTAGTAGAAAACAAAATTCTGTTGCCTTATCAACCGCGGAAGCCGAGTATATTGCAGTAGGAAGTTGTTGTGCACAAGCTCTTTTGATGAAACAAATTTTAAAAGATTATGGTGTGGTATTTGATCATATTCCCATCAAATGTGACAATACAAGTGCCATCAACATTTCCAAAAATCCAATACAACACTCTAGGACTAAGCATATAGAGATTAGACATCATTTTATTAGAGATCATATACAAAAAGGTAATATTTCTTTAGAATTTGTCCCCACCGATAAACAATTAGCTGATATATTTACTAAACCCCTTAGTCAAGATAGATTTTGCATAATTAGAAGAGAATTAGGCATGTTGGATATGTCTTAATTTTGTTTTTATATGATAATCTTTGAATGGTAGCATATGTTAAGGGGGAGAATATATTTAGGGGAGTAGTTAATTTGATTACATCTTTTTGATGATAACAAAAGGGGGAGAAATAGTTGAGTTGGATTGATTATATTCATAACAAGTGCCATTCTTTTTGCTTATTATTGATTTTATTTTCATTCTTGATTTTAGATTATATTTTAAAGCAATCAATGGTTTGTCATCATAAAAAAGGGGGAGATTGTTAGCCCTAAGGCTACATGATAATTTTGATGAAAACAATACACATTGATTAATTGAGATTTACTAACATGTTTATTTATGTGCAAGAGTAAGATCATTGAAATAATTTTAAAATCAAGAAGAGGCTTATTAAGATGAAGTGTTGAAGCTAAGGAGAAGACTACATGTTAAAGGCACCAAAGTTTAAGAACAAGGATTGACTCAAGGAATGTGACACATGAGCAATGTTCAATCAATTGGTCATATATATCTCTATAAATATCCAAATGACATGATTCTTAAGCCTCTGCAAAGCTTACTCAATTTATAACATTTCATATGTTTTAATGAAATTCAAATTTCAAGTGCAAAGTTGTCCAAATCATCATGCAAGTTGAAAGACAAATGGAAGCAGCTGACATGAGCACTGAATACTCCTTTGGACATATCTTGAGCTAAAAAAATCAAAATGACTTGATTCTTATGGCATTGGAAAGATGACTTAATGAAAAAAATTTCATATGTTTTGAAAAAATTCAAATTTCAAACAGAAGGCCGGCATAATTGACATGCAATTCGGTGGACTGACACAGAGAAGAAAAATCAACTCACATGAGCACCGAATGGTGTTTTGGCCATATCTTAAGATAGAGATATCCAAATGCTTTTATTCTTAATGTTTTAGAAATCTTATTCAAATATGCAGATCTTTTATGTTTTGAATAAATTCAAATTTCAAACGGAAGGCTGACAGAATTATCATTCAATTTGGTGGACTGATATAAGAAAGAAAAATCAAGTCACATGAGCACCGAATGGTTTATTGGCCATATCTTGAGATACAGATATCTAAATGACTTGATTCTTGATGCGTTGGAAAGCTTATTCAAATGTGCAAATCTTTTATGTTTGCAGATTTTCAAATTTCAAAGGGAACATTGACAAAAATGGCAGACAAGATTACGGTTTTTATGGTGGGCAGAAAATTTGGAGTTGGTGTCTTCACTTGTTCAAGTTCATCTCATTTGCCTATAAAAGGAGCCATTCTCCCATGCACTCAACAAGTGCAAGAGAAGTATTTTATCAAGCAAAAAGCAAGAGAAATATCAAGTCTAGAGAGCTTTTATATTATTTATCTACTCTTTGAAGAGAGTTATACTTTTGTTGTAAAAATGATCTTTGTTCTTGTATTGTGGTGAGAGTGAGATATTATTGTAAAGGATAATAGTTATCCTTGAGAGAACTCTTGTTGTGTGTTATTAAGAGTTGAAGGAAGTTGCCTTGGTGAGGTTGTTCATCAAGAAGAACTCTTGGTGTGGTGTTATCAAGGGTTGAAGGAAGTTGCCTTGGTGAGGTTGTTCATCAAGAAGAACTATTGGTGTGGTGTTATCAAGGGTTGAAGGAAGTTGCCTTGGTGAGGTTGTTCATCAAGAAGAACTCTTGGTGTGGTGTTATCAAGAGTTGGAAGAAAAAGTCTTGGTGAGGTTGCTCATCAAGTAAGTTGTAAAGATTTCTACAACTAAGTGGAAAGCTTAGCTCGTGGAGCTAGGAGCCCGTGGACGTAGGCAAGGTTTGCCGAACCACGTAAATTGAGTTTGCACTCTCTCTATCCCTTTCCTCTTTACATTTACTTGCACTTGTAATTGTTCATCATTATTATTCTTTTGATTGCATCTTTGATAAATTCTAATTTCATCTTCTTCACCTTCATTCTCAAAGAAAGAGTTATATAATTTTGATCTTTCAAGAAAAGTTTTCTAAATCCGTTTTGATAAATAAAAATCCAATTCACCCCCCCTCTTGGGTTGCCATACCTGGGTCAACAGTGTCTACGTATAAATTATACATATGTTGCCTTTTAACCCAAAAATTTATGAATTCAGAAAATAAAAATTAGAAAACTTAAGTAGCTAGCAAAACAATAACAAAGACTTCAAAATAAAACCTGATTTGTGTTTACCAATTATATATTTTATCCTTAGCAACACTCTTAAGCTTAATTGCTTCAACAGGTGTTTCACCAATACAAGGAATGGACAAATCTTGGATGTGGAAGGATAGTTTGTCTGTTGAGTATGACATTGGGGTTAGGAATTTCTTAGATTTTGCCTTTGCCCACACAATTAACCCAAACTTCATGAGGTGCCCATGCAATGCTTGTCGTTGCTTGGACTTTCATACTAAAAATGAAGTACATCATCATTTATTCTCCAATGGGTTTGACACAAATTACAAAACTTGGATTTGGCATGGGGAAGCAAATCCAATTAGGGAACCTGGTAACTTCATCAACTCATCATTTGATGAATGCTCTTTTCATGTAGATGATGACATATATATGGTCACTGAGGCATTCAAATACTATGACAATGATCCGAAATCTTTGAAAAAATTACTTGAAGATGCTGAGAAGCCCTTATACCCAGAATGCACAACTCGCACAAAATTATCTGCACTCATAAAACTTTATAATATTAAAGGGGCATTTGGATGGTCGGATAATAGTTTTTCAGAATTACTTAAAGTAATTTCAGAAATGTTGCCACCACAAAATGAAATGCCTTCATCCATGTACAAAGCAAAGAAAACAATGGTTTCATTGGGATTGTCATATGAAAAAAATACATGCATGTCCTAATGATTGCATTTTATATAGAAAAGAGTATGCATCCTTTGGCTCTTGTCCTACTTGTGGATTGTCAAGATGGAAGAAAACGTCTAAAAGCTCTAAATCTAGAAAAGGCATCCCCACAAAAGTCTTATCGTACTTCCCCCCAATTTCAAGGTTTAGGAGGTTATTTCAATCTCCTGAGATTGCAAAAAACCTAAATTGGCATGCCAATGGTAGAATCATAGATGGAAAACTTAGGCACCTTGTTGACACCCTTCTTGGACATTAATTGACCGGTTGTGGCCTACCTTTGGTGCTGAAAGTAGAAATCTTAGATTAGGAATTTCAGCTAATGGGATAAATCCACATAGTACCATGAGTAGCACTTATAGTTGTTAGCCTATGCATACTATTGTTTATAATCTCCCTCCATGGTTGTGTATGAAGAAGAGATTTATTATGTTATCTCTTCTGATATTGGGACCACGACAACCCAGTAATGACATAGATGTTTATTTGGCACTATTGGTCATTAATTTGAAACTTTTATGGGATGAAGCAGTTGATGTGTATGATTCTTACAAGAAGGAAATTTTTAACATGCGGGCCGTATTGTTGTGGACAATCAATGATTTTCTAGCATATGGCAACCTTTGTGGGTGTTCTGTAAAAGGGTATTATGGTTGTCCAATATATGGGGAAGAAACACCTTCATGTAGGTTAAAACATGGCAAGAAAAATATCTACATGGGTCACATAGGATTCCTTCCTCTAAATCATCCATATAGGTATCAAATAAAGGCATTCAATGGATCTCTCTCCCAAACCACTTAGTGTGGAGGACATCTTTCAAAAACTAGAAAATTTCCAAAATATTTGGGGGAAAA